>CM055268.1:56965234-57253638 GCA_029237695.1 Conchocele bisecta
CCAGTGTCATTCAGGTGACCGTAACCATGGTGATCTTGACATTGGTGTCAACAATTTTGGACGTACGTCCGAATGTTGAATATCTGTATAGCCGGATCATGACCAAACTACATCAATAGCTTGCTCACATTCATGGCTATACATCTTGTGTTATTCGTGTGACTTTTACCTTCACGTTGGTGACCTTGACCTTCATATCAAACAATTTTGGATGTACATCCAAATATTATATGTCTCTTGATCCGTTAGTCGGATCATCTCCAAACTTCATCAATATCTTCTTCACATAAGACAGATGTTCGCCAAACTCAAAAAATAATGCTCATGCATATAGCATATTATACATTACCAACATTTGGCCAAATGTAGCAGAATGGAGACCTTGGATCACTGAGTCTCTTATTAACACGGTCACCCAGTAACCAGATCACGCTCATTCAAGGTGCACGTGGGTGGCAGGTGGGAGCATGTGATGGGTAATTTATTTATCTCCCGACCGGAGACGTAGTTTGGTCCTCATTGGCCTACATTTCAGGGCTGAATATATTTTTTTAAAATATTCCGTTCTGATTTTGGGATTTTCCCCCAATGCAGCAGGTTGAATACGGAATCAGGCGAACACGATGGCGTAAATTAATAACATTTGCCTGGATTGGATAGTGGAGGGGGCATTTAGTGTAACCCTTGCCCGTCACCATCCTTGTAACTCGTAAAACTTTTAAACAGTACTAGCTACAAACCTTAAACATGGTATGTAGCTTCCTTATGATGATGATTTATGCGAAAATCTCATTTCAATTTTTGATTCGATCCCCGTGTCATGGATTATCTCCCCCTTTACGACTTAGAATTTGGCAATTTTGCCTTGTAACTCATAAAACATTTAAACTGTAATAGCTACAGACCTGAAACGTGGTATGTAGCTTCCTTATGATGATTAGATGCGGAAATTTGGATTTTTAATTCGACCCCCGGGTCATGGATTATCTTCCCCTTTTCAACTTAGAGTTTTACTTTGTTTACTATCAAAGTGGTAGGTGGGGCATCCGTGTTCAACGAACACATTTTCTAGTTCTCTTTGGCTCTTTGTTACCTGGGAGTTGAATTGGGGTATTGCCCATTATAAAGGTATTAAGATTAGTGCTGATCCTACTGCTTTTGGGAGGGGGCCAAGTGATTCTGGTGTGGCGAGGACCTGGCACCAGATCAGCATTATTCTGATTTCAGGGCTGAATATATAGTTTTTTTATTCTAATTATTCAGTTTTGATTATTTGATCCCCTCCCCCCTCCCATTTGTACAGGTACTATATGGGATTTAGTACTAAACCCATTGACCCGGCCTTAAATGGCCTTAGCTGTTGATAGGCCATTAAATCCCAACAAACAAACAAGGTGCACACGCTATCACCACTGCTATTATTGCCTGAAATATTGCAATTTTCACCATCGTGCGCCAATAATTTAATTTACGCATTTATTTCAGCGTATAATACTCATTTGTGCATTTGAACTCATTTCGCCATTAAATAAATATCAGGTAGCTGTCGAGCATGCATAGACCTTGAATAAAAAAAAATCCTACTTTATCTCTACTTTTTGTTGGAAAAATCCCTAGTTTTCCATACTGTTTTGCCCTACTTTTACCCTACATTTTGTTGATTGGACAGTTGAAAGTCTGTCAAGTCCAAACTTTCAACGTAAGTCCAAATTCCCCATATCTCCTCATAGGTCAGTTGGATGGTCGCCAAGCGTTATCAGCAGCTTCCTTACATTGATCACTAACCACTCTGGGTCATTTGGTGGCATTGACCTACTTTCCATCATGTCCGTCAAAATCTCCTGATAATTTAGTTCGCTAACGTTAATTGGTAGCTTCCTCTTACTGATAGCTAACCACCCTGGGTCATTCGAGCTCTTCAAATGAACGTTGCTATTTTCCCTAGGAATGGCTATAAATTGCAAACCGCAGTACGACCCTTCTTACATGGCTGGCCATTGTCCAAAATTGCTTACTGCCGAGTCCGGTTTTGTCCAGTGTGTTTTCTAATTAAGGTATTAGGTCACAAATAGATACACTTGGCTTCAATGATAATTGCTTCAACAGAGTGATGTGATATATGAATATAACATATGTGAATATTGTCTTGTTACTGTATACTATATGGAACATTGAGTTGCCATCTCCGCCATCGTACTGTTTCACCACTTCGTGCGTTTGACACATACAGCAAATGACATGACAGTAAACCAAATACAATTTGGTGCAATACGTAACAGACAGATTTGACAACTGCAAGCTATAAATATTATGCCAGCAAAATATACAAAATACGAGATATCTGAGCATTTCTCTCATCAATCTCAAAATAAATGTTGATGTGTAAACTTTTCAATCTGATGCACAGCCTATTGCTAGTGTACACATTACCCATGGTAAAGCCATATTTACTCGCATAGTGGGGAGTAAACACCAGGGACAATACACTCAGGTAACTGTTTACATGTCACTGAATGTGATAGCTAATAATAGAGTACAGTAATGGGTATATATGATATGTGTTGTGTGGTTGGCCATTTAAAAGTGATACACTGTGCGATGTTCTGTGTATGAGGCTATCTATAATGGAGTGGAGCGCAGTTGCCTGGTGGTTAGAGCGTCAGACTGCTGATCTAAAGGTCGTGGGTTCGAGCCTCACCGGAGGCGCTGCGTTGTGTCCTTGAGCAAGACACTTTATCCACACTGCTCCAGTTCACCCAGCTGTGAATGGGTACCGATAATTCGTAGTTGCTCTGTAAATACGAATTACCGGCTTCTCTCAAAAAATCTCTACCTCCGTTCTTTCTCCCATTCTTGGGAGACGGCATGCAAGGTCCTCGAGCCAGTGCCGCCGTTAATATAGGCAAACAAAATCTATATTGGTAGTTCATGTTGTTAAAAACACAGGTATGAAACGATGCCCGTTTCTGTCAGAGCAACATCCAGTAATAGTACGCTTGTTAAGTGCAAACAATAGGTGTTTGACTTCACATCATGATGCACAGATCCCCTTTGTTATGGAAGTTCCTTAGGACCATAGAAAGTTTTTTATCCAAAGTCACACGCTCTATCTCATATTCAAGATGGCTGCCGGCGGCCATATTGATATTATGGCCGACGATATATAAGTTTGAGTTAAATTTCAATTAAACTTACGATTCACATTTCTAGTGTTGTATGCTAGCTTCTAAGATTCATGGAGGAATGAATATCAAATATAGTTGTTGTATCTCAATTCCAAGATGGCCGCCGGCGGCCATATCGGAAACAAAAATTGCCCATAGTATACACGTTCAGCTAAATTTAAATAAAAGTAATGATTTACATTTCTTATATGCAAGGTTCTAAGGGTCATGGAGGAATGAATATCTAAAATAGAAGTTGCATGTCAAATTCAAGATGGCCGCCGGTGGCCATATTGGTAAAATATTGATGGCAGCTATATTGGAAAAAGTGACCGACAATATATAAGTGTAGCTAAATAGCAATAAAAGTAATGATTTAAATTTCTTCCGTTATATTCAAGTTTCTAAGGGTCATGGAGGAATGAATATCTAATACAGAAGCTCTATCTAAAATTCAAGATGGCCGCCGGTTTCCATATTTGTAAAAATTGCTGACACTATATGTATTTAATGAATTAATGTTGTAATGTGACCTTTCTCTTTGATTTAGAACTACATATGTGTCATAGAACACTGAATAG
The DNA here is from genome assembly GCA_029237695.1 of Conchocele bisecta. Taxonomy (NCBI): domain Eukaryota; kingdom Metazoa; phylum Mollusca; class Bivalvia; order Lucinida; family Thyasiridae; genus Conchocele; species Conchocele bisecta. The sequence goes on from CM055268.1 coordinate 56,968,980, forward strand.
CATAATTAGTAAGGTGTATCTCGAATCCAAGATGGTCGCCATCAGCCAATTTTCAATTAAATCCGAGTTCGCTAACTGTTTGTCGGAGATGCTATTATAAACATATATTCCATCTGTAGATAGTTTTCACTTGAAATAAATGAACTGAGGTATATAATAACATATGTAAACAAAACTAAATCTCAAATCAAATATGGCTGCCATCAATCATTCGGAAACAGATTAGGCATGTACATGTATATGTAGAAACGCATATAAGATAAAATATTAAATATTTACAGTTTGTAAATGAACTGTTTGGGTCCGGTTGATTCCACAAATTCTCTTTTTCAGGCAGTTTATACTGTTATAATGTTTTTAAGTACCATTCGAAAGTAGCACACAAAATTGACAACTTAGTAAAAGGTATGAAAACAAAATTAGATGGCATGATGAAAACGATTGCAAGCTAGAAATATAGGCACTTGTAATGCAAAAGGTCTTTGAGGAAATGAAAATTGGCTACCGCCAGCACATACACATACAGCTTAAAGCATTTGGCACTGACACTGTGAATGCTAACTTTAACAAAATTGTTACTGTCAGCAGTACAGATCAACAGACGACCGGAATGAATGACGAACAAAATGTAATGTATGCCGTATAATAATAAAATATGCATATACCAATTACATCTAATATTATAATGTATGCGAAGAAGCAATGTATGCATTCCATGGCAATATAAATCATCTTCCATGGCAATATAAATCATCACATACTAATCATGTATAAGTGTAGTGGTGTAATACTTAGAATGCATATTATCTTATACATGACATTTTGTCATAATGCAAGCATAGCTATATTCGTCAATTTACATTGTCATTGCATATTATTGGCGTCATTGTATCGAAGTTTAAACTCAGTCCACGATATGTAGCAATGTTTCTATTAGCTGGGGATAGTGTTATAGCCACCATTATACATAGTAGCGGATGAATCATATCTCCCTGCAGCTATACTCTTTATAAGAGAACGAGAACGTAAAGTTGACCATTACTAGTATATCATGATGTATGCCAACCGTTATGTATTTGTGCACTGAATATCGTCTCGTATTAGTTTTATTATATCATGTAGTGTGTGCAATATATACATTTACATGCATTATTCTTGTTTCCATAATACAATACCATAATATAAGTCGCTCAAACACCATATTGTATAAATTCGGTTATTTAGTAAGCCTAACAAAACTGTGCACTACATGTTTGTACTGTTCTGCTTGCTCATAAAATAAAACACAATTTTGCCATGTGCTGCACTATATAATGCGGAGCATATGCATACAATATGCACTTAACGACATACGAAGCTCCTGCTCGCACGTCCTGTCCATAGTTCTCCATCCATACGACTATTTTATTTATCTCTGCATATGATCTCAACCCAACTTTCACACCTACCCCCATAAATTACATACTAGTATTCGAATATGCTCAACTCTTTTTCACATAGTATCCCTTTACACAAGTTTATTAATTTCGTTTGCCTGGTCACTTGAATGCAATCAATAATTAATCCAGGACCTTCACAAAACCAACATAGCACTGTGTCTGTATATCATGTATGCAATACATACAATTATAATGTTCATTCTAAAATACCATTTTTATAATGATTGATGCACACCTTTCATCTGCTCAGTTATTTTAATGTCACTCATTTGAAAAAATGCATCATGTATCTGAAATACAAAGCATTGTACGTATAAAGGAAACAGAATATTCACTTGGAATATATTTTCCAGCAAATTATGCATAAAGGAATGTCATTTACTAAGTTTTGTTAATTCGGTGATTCTGTTCCATATCTGTTCTCAATTTTCATTTTATATTCCGCTCTTTGTCTTAATAGTATGTAGTTAAAATTATTTTCAGCATAAATTCCAGGATATGATTTTTAATGCATTTCAGTTGTTAAAATGAGTCAAGAAATTAGTTTATGGCATTCAACATAGCTAGAAAACATGTATTATAATAGTGCAAACGACACACATTTTGCGAGCTATGAATTGGCAATTTCATGTTTAGTTCAAAATGACGGACAACAGCCATCTTAGATTTGTACTAAAATTCTATATTTTGACATTTATTCTATGATCCTTGAAAGAAATTTGAATTAAAACTTTTAAATGAAATTTTGTAAACTTATATATTATCCGCCACATTTTCTAATATATCTTAAATTTGAGATACAACTTCTGTATTTTGCTATTCATTCTTCCATGACCTATAGAATTGTGCATACAATAGATAGAACAAACTCATAGAAAACATGTAGCTTCCATTGGAATTTACCTAAATTTAAACATCGTCGGCCATGTTTTCCAATGTAGCCGATGGCGGCCATCTTGAATATGAAATACAACTTCCATTATCATTAATCAATCTTGAATTGAAATTTAGCTAAACGACTATTTACTTTCGGCCACATTTTCCAATATGGTCGTCGGCGGCCATCTTGGATTTGAGATACGACTTCTATATTTGATAATAATTCTGCCATGACTCTTAGAAGCTTGCATACAACATATTAATTTGAATCTTAACTTTAAATGGAATTTAACAAAACTTACATATGACCGGCTATTTTTTTCCAACATGGAAATCTTGTCTTTGGATAAAAAGTTTGTATGGTCCTTAGGTACTTCCGAACCAAAGGGGACCTTTGCATCATTACTTGAAGTCAATAGTCACTTAACAAGCCTACTGTAACTAGATCTCACCATGTGCTTATTGGATGTTTAACATACATAACGTAAGGTATCGGTATAGGTGTATGACCATCTGGGGATCCAGTAGGCCAATAGCCGTAGAGTAGTAGCTGATGACTATCTGGGGATCCAGTAGGCCAATAGCCGTAGAGTAGTAGCTGATGACTATCTGGGGATCCAGTAGGCCAATAGCCGAAGAGTAGTAGTAGCATGATGACCACCTGGGGATCCAGTAGGCCAATAGCCGTAGAGTAGAAGCTGATGACCATCTGGGAATCCAGTAGGCCAATAGCCATATGTAGTAGCTGATGACGATCTGGGAATCCAGTAGACCAATAGACTTAGAGGCTGATGGGATTTGTGGATATTCAAACAGCTTATCTTCTAGCGTATTCCTAAAGCCTGATACGGACCAAAACTATAAGTTATAAGCATTACGTGTGTTTCATTGAATAGCGAACTATACAGGCCCTGATAAGACTGTGCGGTCAGCTGTGAGAGGAGAAGTAGGGCTTATGGGGTTTACAACCAGTGTAGAGCCAGATCGGACTGTGCATCCACACAGTCTGATCAGGAACTGCACTCTTCGCCATTCCATCAATGAAACACACGCCATGTTTCTAACAAGGAATATATATCGTTATCAGGCTACAGGGGTGTGTGATTTGATCAGGAGCTACACTGGTCACAAATCCCAAAAGCCATATTTCTCCAGTCACAGCCACATATATGTAGACTGTTCATATGCGTTGTATTGCTGTTTCTTGATCTTTCTTGTGTAAATGACATGCATCAACATTTTTCACTTTAACCCTTAGACCGCTACACACAACAATTATCGTCTGCTGTTGCTTTTATATCTTGCCTTATTTCTCAATAAAAAACATGGTTTGACAGCACTTCAGAATGTTGTAAATTATTCTAAAGTGCTGTCAAAGCATGTTTTGATGATAAAAATGGAAAATAAAAAATAAACAGCGGACGACAAACACAATAAGATAGCGGTGTAAGGGTTAAACGGGACAACTTGGGGACCCCTTTGTGTTTAATTTAGATGGGGCTCATTGAAATTAATTTCATTGCTGTGTTTGTTTATGATTGAAAATGACAAAACGTATTCAACGAGTGATTAATTACAGGGGAACGTTTCTAAACCGGACACCCTGGGGACCTCCCAGGGTGTCCTGTTTAGAGGTTCCACTGTATGTGACAAATATTATTGTTACATTGAAAACTCCACTGTGATTTAGCGTTGGTTGGTAGAAACACAGTATCGGCCTGGAGAAATGATGTTGCATTTGTGGCCGGTTAAGTACTGCAACTATGACCGGATATCTAGGGCTTATGAAATCTGTGGCCAGTCAAAAATGCCACCCATACATTTAAAGGTACATGCCCACTCAGTAGGCACACAATGTTCTTTATATCAGAGTCATCACCTGATATATTTTCTGGCAAAACAAACATTCATTCATCATTACCCCACGTATTGATCGGCATTATTATACATTTTATATCAGATGTAAATTTCCACACTGATATCAGGGGCGATAACCGTGTTTCTTTACAATGTTAACGGCCATTGCTATTTATTATCTGTATTTCTTTCTTGATGTGCAATGATCATACTTTATAATGTGTCGAATATTTATTTTGTTCAAGTGACACATTTAATTAGTATAAATAATTAAAAAATATCATACCTCATTTGCATATGCAAATAGCCTGTTACCATCGCGCATCACTATCAGTAAAATAAATATTACTAAATAATTATATCTGCATAGCGGGCACTCGTAACAGAAGTAAGTGTCGCTTCGTGTCTGTATCCGCATATGAGACACGCCATGTAATTGTGTACCTTCGTACATGTAAATGCTTCGATTTAACAACGGCACTGGCTCCATGACCTTACATGTCGGGACCGACTAGCTAAAGGTGCATGGCCACTCCGTAGGTTATAATATAGGGAGTCGGATCGGTATATCTATAGAAATGACATTTTCCGGCAAAATAAACATTTGTTCACCATTACCCCATGTATTGATTGGCATTATTATACATTTTATATCAGACGTAAATTCCCACACTGATATCAGGGGTGATACCCGTGTTTCCTTAAAATGTTAACGGACATTGCTATTTATTCTCTGTATTTATTTTTTAGTGTGCAATGATCAAACTTTATAATCTGTCAACAATATTATTTTGTTCAGGTAACGTATTTCATTAGTATAAATAATTAAAAACATAGCAATATATGTATTTGTATGCATCATCTGTGACATTTTTCTTGTGAAATTATCATGTACACTATTACGGAGCCCCGCAGGGGACATGGATTATTTTTATTACCGTAATTCGTTTCCACGTAATAACAATTTGTTCCCTCAATTTAGCAATGCGTTCCCTCGAATTAACAATTCGTTCCCACGATATTATAATGTGTTCCCTCGAATTAACAATTCGTTCCCACAAAATAACAATTTGTTCCCTCAATTTAACAATTTGTTCCCTTGAATTGACAATTCGGTCCCACGATATAGCAAGTTGTTCCCTCGAATTAACAATTCGTAACCACAAAATGACAATTCGTTCCCTCAATTTACCTCGAATTAACAATTCGTTCCCACGAATTAACAATTTGTTCCTGTGGGAACAAATTGTTATTTCGTGGGAACGAATTGTTAAATTGAGCGAACAAATTGTCTTTTCGTGGGAACGAATTGTTACTTCGAGGTAACGAATTGTTAATTTGTGGGAACAAATTGTTAAATTGAGGGAACAAATTGTTATTTCGAGGGAACGAATTAATAAAAAAAAAGAATTATATGTCCCCTGCAGGACTCTGTACACTATTACTTTACTTTGTCGTTTACAAATGTTTGTTATCTCGAGAATGATAGCATATCTTTTTTTGTTGTATATTTTGAATATCTCTTTGACCCCTAAATATCTGATATTGATAGCTCCATGCTCATTTCTGAACTAGTCCATCAATCAGATAAGGGTTGTTTTTAAAATGCCGGAAAAGTACTTACAAACACTGCATATCCTGATCTTGTAACAAGCCGTCTCATCTGAATCTACAGTGTTTGCAAATGTTTGTTTTAAGGTATGTAGGGATGAATGTGTTAAACTTGCATTTGAACCTATGTTAAAAGATTTACATACGAGTTGTATTGTGTATTCAGACTTTATGTTGTACATGTACATGTATGCTGTGTGGGTGGTGGTCGGGTGGTCGGGTGAACGCGACGGCGTAAATTAACGGTAGGGGTTCGTTCTTATAGGAATCACGATTTGCCTGGTTTGACCCTCGGGTACGTTTTTATCTTTGGCTCTTTTGTTACCTGGTAGTTGAATTGGGTTATTGCGCATTATACAAGTGGTAAGATTATTACTGATCCTATTGCTTTTGGGAGGGGGGCCAAGTGGCATCAGATCAAGATTATTCTGATTTCAGGGCTGAATATATAGATTTTTTATTGTAAATATTCAGTTCTGATTTTGGGATTTTACCCCCATTTGTACATGTACTTGTGTGGGTGGCAGGTGGGAGCATGCGATGGGTAATTTAACGATCGGGGTTCATCCTTACCAGAATCCCGACTGGAGACCTGGTTTGGCCCTCACATACGTCTTTGGCATTTTGTACATTGTATGTGACAGTTGAATCTGGTTATACCCCTTATAAGAGTAATCCTACCGGTATTACTTTTAAATAGGGGAAGGGGCCTTTGGTGACTTTGGTGCGGTATGGACCTGGCACCAGGTCAGGTTATTCTAATTTCAGGGCTGAATATGTTGTATCTCGATGTAAATATTCAGTTCTGATTTTGGGATTTTCCCCCCAATGCAGCAGGTTAAAACGGGATCGAACCTGTTTGCCCGGCCTTACATGACCTTAGCTGTTGATAGGCCGTTAAACACCATTAAACAAAACAAACAAAACATGTACTTGTACAGGTAATATATGGGATTTAGTACTAAACCCAATGACCCGGCCTTAAATGACCTTAGTTGTTGATAGGCCGTTAAACCCTAACAAACAAACAAACATGTATTCTGTTATGTATGTGTCTATGTTAACAACACCTTTCTTTTTTCAATAACTTAAGCTTCGTCGATTATGATACTATTTAGCCACAATGTAGGGATGGTGCTTTGTTTTGCACATGACACACATCCGACAACCCAAGGTCAAAGTTTGTAAGGCAAAAATGTTAAATTTTGTATCAAGGCTGCCAGCGAGGGGATTAGCTTAGTGATAAAAATGCCCTTGTTATTTGTATTTTCCAATTTTATAAAAAAAAAGCAGTTTGTCAGCACTTTAACCCTTACACTGCTGAATTAAATTTTGTCATCTGCTGGTTGTGTTTTATTTTTCTTATCAAAGACATGGTTTGACAGCACTTTAGAATCATTTCCAATGGAAATGATTATAAAGTGCTGCCAAATCCTGTTTCTATGGAGAATAATGACAAAATATTAAACAACAGCAGACGACAATTATTTTTGTTTCCGGCATTCTAAGGATTAAAATGAAATAAAAGGTATAAACCTACTTGAGAACGTGAGATGTGATAGTCAGAACTTTGTTATAGCGGAGTATTAATTTATGCTTCGTGAGGGATTTGCTTTGTTTGATCGCATCATTTATTGTTTATCACTTATACAGTGCATTTGATAGTTTTGTAATAAAACGAAATATTGGTATTCTTTCACCCTTTGTTGTTAGTATCGCCTGCACGTACATGTACAGTCAAACCTACATGAATGGCCACTTCCCTATAACAACTCACTTTCTGTAAGAGCCATCATTATAATATGTGGCTGTAACTGAAGAAATGGGTCTTATGGGATTTGTGACCAGTGTAGCTCCTGATCAAATAGCACACTCCTGTAACCTGATGTTTATTTCATTTATATTGTTGTGGTGTATACAATCGACCCCCTCTAAACCGGACACAAATACAAGTTAGTGCTACTTAATTGCAATTGGGTTCATTGCCGTTTATCTCCGCTGAGTATGTCTGTTCATGACTGCAAAGCACCCACGCGTGTCTTGGAGTAGTTGTCTGTCCGATTAACAGTGGAACTTCTCTAAACCAGACTCCTTGGGGACATCCCACGGTGTCTGGGTTAGAGAGGTTCCACTGTATAAATTTGAGTACATAAGAAAAAAGGTGTATGTGGACATATGCCACTAATAACCTCGATATCAACAGTCACTAGCCTTGTATTATATTTATCCGGTAACGTTTTGCGCTACCCGACTACTGCTATTACTTTTAGGGGAAGGGACCAAGTGACTTTGGTGTGGTGTGGACCTGGCACCAGGTCGGGTTATTCTAATTTCAGGGCTGAATATATTTGATCTCGATGTAAATATTCCGTTCTGATTTTGGGATTTCCCCCCAATGCAGGTTAAATGCGGAATCTAACCCGTTGACCGGGCCTTAAATAACCATAGCTGTTGATAGGCCATTAAACACCAATAAACAAACAAACGCTACCCGATGGTCAAATATAAAATATTTTTTGTTGAAAAGGACGTAGACTTGTTTATGTCGTTAGGTAATGTCATGCCGTGACGTCATTCGACCAATGGAACGTCAGTTTTCAATTTGTTTTTTACACAATCATATGACCTGATACGACGTTATATCAGTCAGTCAGCATTTGACCAATACAAAGCTTGTTACTTGATAAATGCCTATATAGTTAACCTCCCTATGTACAACAGGGTTGTGTTTTTTCTGAAGGGTGGCGTTTGTAGAGGTAGCTCTACAATTGATGGGGGCTTTGGGAGGAAAAAGAAACTTGACTAAATAATCCACAAATTTAGTTTTCATACATTACATTTGGATCTTAACACTTTCAATACTACAGACCTTTTTAGCAGTGTTTGCAAACAATGTAGATCCAGATGAGCCGGCTCATGACGAGCCGTCTCATCAGGATCTGCACGTTTCGCAAGTAAGTTATTTTTAGAAGAAAAAACACCCCTTCTTATAAATCGGAGAGTCAGTGAATATTTGTACGTTACGCACTCCTGCACTTGATGTAAACTGAGTATGAAGAGAATCGGCCAAAAACTGTAGAAATAATTCGCCGGACAAGAACAAATATATTTTCACAATCGAAAACGGGGCATAACTGCTGATGGATCAGTGCCACTGATCCATCCGTAGTTATGCCCCTTTTTCGACTGTGACAGTGGGACGGCAAAACAATTTATGTTACGCACTCCTGCACTAAATGGTTGGGATGTATATCGCGTATGAAGAGAATCGGCCAGACATGGTAAATTGTCTACTGACGGACAGACGGACAGGGTAAACACTATATGTCACCTACAACTATTGTTGCGGCGACAAAAGTCATTACTTGACATAATTATTTTGCACAACTTTAAACAACCTATTTGGTATAGTGGAAGAACAAGTCAACATATTACAATTTCACGATTTATTTAAACAAAAATAAGAAAAAATCTCTAAAATTAACAATAGAAAATAAAAAAAATATATAATTGCATACACGACATGGTCCGACGAAACCATGCTCATTTCCAGTGAGACCAGTGTAGACCCAGACCAGCCTGCACATCTACACTGATCACAAATGATATAAGCTTGGTATTGTCATATTAACCCTTAGACCGCTACACACAACAATTGTAGTCTGCTGTTGCTTTTATATCTTGCCTTATTTATCAATAAAAACATGGTTTAACAGCACTCCAGAAAATTGCTGTCAAAGCATGTTGTAAATTACTCTAAAGTGCTGTCAAAGCATGTTTTTGATGATTAAAATGGAAAATAAACAGCAGACGACAAAACATCAAGATAGCTGTGTAAGGGGTAAAATATTTTTAACAAGAATCTCAATAGTTTGGCTAAGGCATTAACCTTTTCAACACCACATACCTACATAGTGGTATTGGCAAATAATGTAGATCCAGATGAGCCGGCTCGTGACGAGCCGTCTCATCAGGATCTGCACTTTTTGCAAGTAATGTTCAAATTCTTGAGGAGAACAAAACACCCCCTTTTCATAAATGGACGAGTCTGAAAATCATTTTGTGACGATTGGATAGGTCCGGAAATTAACATATAAAAATACATTCCAGCTACTTAGGAGTGAAAGGGTTAAATACATACAATGTGGTCACTATATGTAGCCTGATACTAGAAACACAAATATTTGTTTTTATACAGATATGCATATCACGCTGTATGGGCGGACAGCCAGCGGTGGGTACTCACAGCTTGTCCTCTAGTTGCGAACGGTAACTCTTGCAATGTACTCCCGTACCGTCCGTCCGTTATGTTTCCACTAATAGGATTCCTCTGCAGAATAGCGAATCAGATCTGATTCAATGTTCAATGTTCCACCAATATCGAAACATACATGTATAATGAAAAATACACTGAAGTGAATATATACAAAATGGCTGTTTCCAATATAATTTATATCATTTTGTATATCAAAATATTATTCTAGTATATAAATATTGACAACGTCATGGCCGCCTGAAGATGTTATTGAAACCGGTCGTGGCCATAAATTAAAGAATTTCGAGTGAATCTATTCCATCTTCACTATATAAATATACATGTACATGTACATGTTGGTACTTCTTAGACAGTGACAGGCACCACTTACGAGTACTTACTTGTAGACAATTACACGTAATGACAGTTACAAATAGGGACTTTTATCTATGGGAACAGTTAATTACAAGTACTTACTTGTAGACAATTACACAAAATGACAGTTACAATAGGGACAGTTATCTATGGTAACAGTTACTTACAAGTAATTACTTGTAGACAATTACAAGTAATGACAGTTACAATAGGCACATTTATCTATGGGAACAGTTAATTACAAGTAATTACTTGTAGACAATTACACGAAACGACAGTTACACTAGGGACAGTTATCTACGGAAACAGTTACTTACAAGTAATTACTTGTGGACAATTACACGAAATGACAGTTACAATAGGGACAGTTATCTACGGAAACAGTTACTTACAAGTAATTACTTGTAGACAATTACACGTAATGAGTTACAATAGGGACAGTTATCTACGGAAACAGTTACTTACAAGTAATTACTTGTAGACAATTACACGTAATGACAGTTACAATAGGGCCAGTTATCTATGGAAACAGTTACGTACAAGTAATTTCTTGTAGACAATTACAAGTAATGACAGTTACAATAGGCACAGTTATATATGGGAACAGTTAATAACAAGTCATTACTTGTAGACAATTACACGAAATGACAGTTACAACTTAACTTAACTTATTAATGATTACTCCCTCAAAGTATACTATGCTAGATAAGTATAATTTGCAATGTTCGTTAAATAGGCTACATATAATCAACGTTGCTAACATGTACTGGCAATACAAACTCGCAATCAAGCAATTTGATTGTCTGAGCCTGAGCTGTAGCATATATGATTATTCCTATGTTATGAAATGTGTATGAAATTAATGAAGGTCAGTTCATTCTTTGATAGCAAACATTATAAATATATGATCTAGTTTGTTTGTTTGTTTATGTATTGGTGTTTAACGGCCATCAACAGCTAAGGTCATGTAAGATCGGGCAAACGGGTTTGATCCAGTTTTAACCTGCTGCAATGGGGGGGGGGGGGAAGTCCCAAAATCAGAAAGGAATATTTTACATCAAGAACAAATACATTCAGCCCTGAAATTAGAATAATCTGACCTGGTCCATACCACACCAGTCACTTGGCCCCTTCCCCTAAATTAGGATTACGAATAATCGTAATACTAGGGGTATAACCAGATTCAACTGTCACATACAAAATGCCAAAGACATATGTGAGGGTCAAACCAGGTCTCCAGTCGGAATTCCGGTAAGGATGAAACCCGATCGTTAAAATTACAAATCACGTGCTCCCGCCTGCCACCCACTATATGATCTAGTACTCTATTTGCATACACTAATATTAACAAAACATCAAGCTATTTACAATCAAGCGAAATACACATACTATTAAGCTATTGACAATTAAGCGAATTACACATAATATCGAGTTATTTACATATATAATCAAGCTCTTAATATTTTACATGATTGGTCCACAATTTGACATATTAAGACTTACCGCCTTTTATTTGCTTACGAACAATCTGATGAGGTTCTATACTGTTTTCCATACAATCATTGGAACCTAATTCGATAGCAAGCAACACATTCTGGATTATTATCAGGTACCTGGCTACACATCATGCACATTGTATAAATAAACGCCAACCTGTAGCTGAATAAACTTTACAAAAATTAAATTCCTTAGGAATCCTTGTAATATGATCTATACATGTATTAACCCTTAGACCACTACACACAACAATTGTCGTCTGCTGTTGCTTTTATATATTGCCTTATTTCTCAATAAAACATGGTTTGACAGCGCTTCAGAATCCTTTCCAATGGAAATGATTCTGAAGTGCTGTCAAAGCATGTTGTAAATTATTATAAAGTGCTGTCAAACCATGTTTTTGATGATAAAAATGGAAAATAGAAAATAAAGAGCAGACGACAAAACATTAAGATAATTGTGTAAGGGTTAAACTATGTGACACATAAACTCAGGCTATTCACACATACAAATTACGGTACACAATACAATTACACATACATATAAAATCAAGTTCTTAATATCAACATTTTTACAATATTATTGGACCAAAACCTAACAAAACAAGACATATCACCTTTGCGTACACTGTAGACCCAGACCAGCCGTTGCTTAATTACGAACATTCTGATCAGGGTATACACTGTTTGCCATATGATCATTGGAACCTAATTCGATCGCAAGCAACACAATCTGGATTATTATCAGGTACCTGGCTACACATTGTATAAATACACGCCAACCGGTAGCTGAATAAACTTTACAAAAATTAAATTCCTTAGGAATCCTTGTAATATGATATATACATATATTAACCCTTAGACCATTACACACAACAATTGTCGTCTGCTGTTGCTTTTATATATTGCCTTATTTCTCAATAAAAACATAGTTTGACAGCACTTCATGATTCTGAAGTGCTGTCAAAACATGTTGTAAATATTTTAAAGTGCTGTCAAAGCATGTTTTTCAGTTGATGATAAAAATGGAAAATAAACAGCAGATGACAACAAATTAAGATAGCGGTGTAAGGGTTAAACTATTTACATAAATTAATAATATGTGATACATAAACGCAGTCTATTTACACATAAAAATTACACAATAAAAGTACACATACATATAAAATCAAGTTCTTAATATCAACATTTTTACAATATTGGGCCAAAATCTAACAAAACAAGACTTATCACCTTTGCATACACTGTAGACCCAGACCAGCCTTTGCTTAATTAAAACAAGTTATTGAACATACTAAAAAATAATTACAACACATTTGCCTTACAAACAAGGTGAACATAAGTCCTCAATGACCTTGACCCTTTGGACGTCAGATGTGACTCGTATGCAAAACAAAGCAACATCCCTAGACGCACATTCTGTACAAATATTTTGAAAATCGGTGAATTGGTTCACGCTATACTAAGTATACCCTCTTGCCTATCGGCTAGGGGACAATAATAAAATTTAGATAATTAAGTCTCTTAGGAATCCTTATAATATGATCTATTAAACTATTTACATACATCATGAATATGCGACACATGAAATCAAACTATTTACACATACAAATTAATCTACGTGTATATAGAAAATTAAGCTCTATAATCAATATTTTTTTACATAATTGGGCCACGATCTGACAAAACAAAGCTTATTGTATGATAACTATTGGAAAAGCATCAAGACAATTGTAATGTTATTATCAAAGAAATATTGCACAAAATGAGTAAACATTTTACCCACCAAATAGTATAACAGACTTTTTTGGAGAAGTTATCTGATATTCATATTGTATGTTTGTTTATTGGTGTTTAACGGCCTATCAACAGCTAAGGTAATTTAAAGCCGGGCCAACGGGTTTGATCCCGCATTTAACCTGCTGCATTGGGGGTGGGGGTGGGGTTGACCCAAAATCAGAACGTAATATTTACATCAAAATAAATATATATTCAGCCCTGAAATTAGAATAACCTGACCTGGTGCCAGGTCCATACCACACCAAAGTCACATGGCACATTTCCCTAAAAGTAATACCGGTAGGATTACTCTTATAAGGGGTATAACCAGATTCAACTCTCACATACAAGAAAGCCAAAGACGTACCGATGAATCCCAATCGTTAAATTACCCACAGCATGTGCCCCACCAACCACCACAAATCCATAATGTAATTACATGTACATCTATCTATACATGCATATGTAAAGAAATACAATGTGCCTGCATACATTTTTCAATTAAATTCCATCCCCTACATATGCGACTGTGACTGGAGAAATGGGGCTTATGGGATTTGGGACCAGTGTAGATCTAGGTCAGCCTGTGAATTTGTATAGTCTGATCAGGACCTGGGGGCCGTTTCGTTAAACTTCGTACAACTAAAATGTTTTTGTTTTCTTGCACTTACGAACATTTTAGTCGTACAAAGTTTAATGAAACGGGCCCCAGCACTGTTCGCCATTTCACCAATGAACACCATTCATGTTTCTAACAAATATAGATAGCTATCAGGCTAGAAGAGTGTACTATCTACACTCGTCACCGATTCAATAAGCCCCATTTCTACAGTCACATCCCCAAATATAGAATGCAGTTTAACATCGTCAATCAAGCAATCAAGGTACAAGATACAATTATTTACTGTTGGTTAATGTAAAACATAGAGCATTAGCTCTTCCAACAAACAACATGAAATTAAATATGATAACTACAAATGACAGCTGAAATTAAAGCGCAAACATGTATTTTGTTAAGATAATCTAATGGCATAATATCACAAGTCATATGAGAATACATAAAAAAGGTGATTGTTCCAAATAAGAATAATATACTCAAGGTGTGGGATCACATGGTTTCCAAACCAGAGTTTCCGACGTGACATAATCTGTGACATCATTTTTACAGTAGAGATCTTTCTATTTCCGATAAAATACCATTATTCCTAGTATTCCAAGGCCCACGTGCGCATAATAAAACTGTCATAAAATACAAGTGAGTGATCTAATTGGTCAACATTTACAAGAAGAGTGAAGAAATATACTGCAAGTGTGTCTCCTTCGGCCTGGTGGCTTAGAAGATTGAAGATTTTCTTTAAAATCTTCCTAACAAAAGGACGGATTTTTATGATATGTAGCGCACCAAATACGATGGCATATGTGTTTTATCGCTGCTCTGAAAGAATCGAGTACCTTTTAAATCTTACATTCACCTGCTTTAGTTTTTATTTACATTTACGGTAACCGATTCTTCGTCCAAACGACATAATCATTAGACTAAAGCCGCCTATACAATAAAAGGCAACGTTTACCACATTTGCTGTGGTATATTTCATAAAGATATGTCATTATATTAGAAAGATATTAAAGGAAATGGGCGTACCCTGATTAGCCTAGCTTAGTTTTCAGACTGGTTCGGACTCTGCATGTATAATACTGCTTATCTGATGGTTTTATTATGCGCACGTGAGCCTTAGCTCTATGTAGGCACTAGGTAATGGTATTTTATCGGAAATAGAAACATATCACTTCTTGAATCAGGTGAAGACGAAATAGAGGCACATAAAGCTATCGTCCTTTCAAATAAATACATTGACTATACAATGAATACAAATGTTTTTGTTTTCTACATGTCTAAAACAGTATATTACACATGCCGACCGCCTGTGCAAATGTATATATAGGCTTTGTAGACCACGTTGCTGAAACTGCTAATTCAGCTGGTCAAAGAAATGCTTGACCGACTTTGAATGCTGGCGAGTTAATGGTCTCGCAGCAGACGTCATTCCTGTGCTACTGTCTCTGGTCTGCTGTCGATGTTGTCTCTTTTGACGTGTTCTCTTTGGTGGAAATTCGTCTGCTGTTCTAATACAATCACGCTCCTCGTAGTGGCGGACCAGTTTTTCAAAAAGTTCATCACATCGCAGTAAGTTCAAGTTGCCTATAAATACAAGGAAGCAAGGTGTGACTAGCAGGAAGGCCACATATTTTTTAAAGAAATAAATCCCTGATTTTTACTGATTTGCCATAATTTTCCCTGATTATATTTTTGTCACTGGCTAAATGTATTGGCCATATTATGCATTTGATTGTATTGCTATATAATGGCCATACAATTTCATAAGACATTTGCAGTTTAACACGTACAATAATATTGCCCCCCCCCCCCCCATCTCCCCTCCCATTTTTCTCATCCAAAACAAGGTTTGACAACACATTAGCACTGGAAATGATTTTCAAGTGTTGTCAAACCATGTTTTTATTGAGGAAAATGAAAATTATAAAACAATAGCAGATGACAATTGTCATTTCGATCACTAGTCTATGTCCACCCTGGACTAGAAATATGGGGCTTAGGCACACCTGTCATTTCTCCAATAGCCTATTTCACCAACATTGCAAAGTATACTTAATTAGCAAATAAACTTTGAGGGAGAAATTTTCAATTTAAGGATAAATTTATTATTTTTTATTATACTGAATTTATTACGTTATCACAGTCATTTTGGCTGTGGTAATGTAATAAATTTAGGATAATAATTCTGCATACTTTTAATCATCAAATATATGCAGTCATTAGTTCTATACGAAATAATCCATTTCGGGAAAAATAAATGATTACTTCCTGAAAGTACACTACTAGATAAGTATGCTTAGCAATTTTGGTGAAATCGGCTACAGATATTTCTATGTGCCTATTACTGGAAAACAAATGGGCTTATGGGTTTTGCGATCAATGTAGATCCAGGATCTGCACTGATCGCCATTCCATCAAAGAAACACCCGTCATGCCTTCTAACAAGCGATATAGATTGTTATCGGGGCTACAGGAAGGTGTTATAAACAGCAGATACACTGGTCACAAATCCAATTTCTCCAATCACAGCCATATATGTTTCCCCAGAATAATTTGTGTCCGTATAATTAGAGTTATTACGATAAGGCCATACAAAAGTACTTTGGTTCTCAGATATGGGGTTTGAGGAATTACTGTACTGTAAGCTGTACGGGCCGGTATGATAAGACACCCGCAAGATGGTGGAAGGTAAAACACGTGAAAGGTAAGTGCTTCAATTTTACTCAGACGTATTTTTGCTCAACTTGCTTCCGGAGTCTTAACCGTCCAGTGGTAATTTTTTCTAAGTCATTTTTGACATATTTGCAATTAAAGTGTGGAAACTAGTGGCTCATATCCGGAAACAGCATCAATCAATGATGCAATATCAAGTAACAGATTCAAAATTTGTATGCGAGCTCGGTAAAGACCGTTCTCTCGCTTCATTTTCAAAATGTTCACGTTTTTTGGTCGTTCCTGCTTATATTAGCGAGAGATGGACCCTGACAAGAGCAACCGAGGGTTAAAACAACATTTATACACAGGATTACCACGTTTAGTTCGTGATTTTTGCTAGTTTTAAAGGGGAAAACAGTAAAAATTGAAGCACTTACCTTTTACGTATTTTACCGTCCGTAATCTTGTGGGTGCCTTATCATACCGGCCTGTACAGCTTACAGTGCAGTGGGAATGTGACACGGGAGGGCGGATTGTTTCATATATTTTTTGTTCGAGATGTTCGTCTTTGATTGTTTTCAAGTCACCAGATGCAAATGTGTTCTATCAAGTTACTTTTACCCCTTTAGATGTGAAAAATAACCAGATTTTTGTCAGACATGATTGGATTTAACATATGTTTGCACGGTAGTGTTTTTTATTGATCATGTGACAAATATACAGTACAATTTTATGTCTCCATGCCGATAAAATGCTCGACGCGCAGGCATTTTTCTGACATGGCGATATCTGAGAGTCAAAGTACTTTTTTATGGCCTAATATGGTTTGGATGAACACCGACTTACCCACAATAATGAGGCCTTTCCTGGCGCGAGTCAGGGCAACGTTTATCTGGTGGGGGTCAGTGATAAAGCCAAGGTTGCTCTTACACCAACCAAAGGTCGCATTTTTCTCAATCTTGGACTCGGGCAGCGATCGAACAGTGCTGAAGATCACGTAGTCCCATTCCCCTCCTGGATGAACAAGTGCATGCTGGTTAACCCTTTCACCCCTAAGTAACTGGAATGGATTTTGGTACGTTAATTTTGCAACCAATCCAACCGTCACAAAATGATTTTCAGATTAGTCCATTTATGAAAAAGAGGGTGTTTTTGTTCTCAAAAATATGAAAATTACTTGCAAAAAGTGCAGATCCTGAGGAGTCGGTTCGTCACGAGCCGGCTCATCTGGACCTACACTGTTTGCCAATTTCACTATACAGGCATTTGGTGTTGAAAGGATTAATACCAATTTCTGATGCTAGACTTGACTGGATATTGTCTTTCTACAACATATGATTATGTACTCTTCATATACTATCACACCATATATCGTAACTGGAAGAAGAAATAAGTTCTTAAATTTGCTAAAATGTACAAGGGTCAACACAGATATTGATATTACACATATTTAAAACCACGGTATTTACATTGAAGTCATTATATATTTACTAAATTTAATTTGAAACCATGGTGATGATATTGAAGACAACATACCAGTATTCACACACATTGGTTTGACGCCACAGAATTTACTTTGTTGATATATTTACAAACCTTGACTTGAAAGCACTTAAATGATATATACATGTATGTGGACACATCAACAAACCTCAAGTTGACATCACTATACTGACATTGAAGTAAGTGAAGAGTATCTACAAACCTTGATTTGAAACTACTGTGTTAACGTCGACATTGACATATTCATATTTACAAACATCACTACATGGCATCACTATACTGACGGTGACATTGAAGTAAGTGGAAAGTATCTACACACCTTGACTTGAAACTACTGTGTTAACGTCGACATTGATACATTTACAAACATCACTACATGGCATCACTATACTGACTAAGTGGAAAGTATCTACAAACCTTGACTTGAAACTACTGTGTTAACGTCGGCATTGATACATTTACAAACATCACTACATGGCATCACTATTCTGACTGTGACATTGAAGTAAGTGGAAAATATCTACAAACCTTGACTTGAACCTACTGTGTTAACGTCGACATTTACAAACATCACTACATGACATCACTGTACTGACTGTGACATTGAAATAAGTGGAAAATATCTACAAACCTTGACTTGAAACTACTGTGTTGACATTGAAGTTAACAAAACCTGCCTTCTTGAGAGCTTCGCGAATCTCGTGGCACTGGGCGTTGTACTGGGAGATGATGTTGATCTGATTACCTTCCACATTTTCTGTCAAATCACAATACAATTTCACCTGTAAAGAAGTACATTGTATAAATATCATTGTGAAAGAAGAAATGCAGCATTTACTCGTATATACATTTAAGTAAGCAGCTCCTATATGGGTGTCATCCAACTGCTGATAAAATGTTCTAACTATTCTGATAAAATGAAAAAAGTGACTGTTCGCTATTCCATCAATGAAACACCAGTCATGCTTTTAACAAGCAATATAGATCGTTATCAGCCTACACGAGTGTGCTATTTGACTAGGAGCTACACTGGAAGAACTTTACCTGTAAATAAGTATGTAATGTCTGGTTCACGGCTACAATATGGATGTCATATGTGAGACACGCCATGTTATTTTGTACATATGTGTAATTTAATGAAATACTTTTACAAAATGTATAATATGTTCCGAAAATGGCATCAAAAGTTGACAAAATGGCACGTAGCTGCATTAAGGCACTGCAGACCCGGGCCTGCAGAATTTTCGAGAACATGGAAAAATAATGTGCCAGAGTGCATCATTTACATTCTAGTTTCGATTTATTTTCTGGGGGGGGGGGGATGCCCCAGACACCCCTAGCATACTCACACCAACGGTGCTCGAAGTCGTCAACCAGGCCTGCAGATTCAAATTGGCTAGCTGAGTACATGTACTCTGAAAATTTTGTGAACGTATTTAATGAAATTAAGCAGATGTCCGAAAGTACAAAATTGCATGGCGTGCCTCATATATGTAACTGCGACAGGAGAAATGGGACTTATGGGATTTGTAATCAGTATAACTCCTGATCAAATAACACATTCCCGTATACTGATAACGACCTATATTACTTACTAGAAGTATACCGGGTGCTTCATTGATGGAATGGCAAACAGTGTCGATCATGATCAGACTGTGCCGATGCACAGGCTGATCTGGATCTACACTGGTCACAAAACCCACAAGCCTTATTTCTCCAGTCATTGCCACAGATACATGTATTTGATGATAACGTATTCCAGCTACTTTGATAATACTAAAAGAGCGACTATTTAAATATAACATACGAGGGGAGTTCAAAACGTTCCGATACGGAATATTTAACCATAGCTAATAAATACCATATACCATAAAGTTTAAACTTTAAATCATCGCTCATGAAAGATGCTCTATATATATATAACATACCACAAGCTGCACCTCCTGTGTGTTGCTCACGGAGTGTTCATTTCCTTCCTCCGCGGACACGGTCATTATCTTCTCTTCCCCCTCGACATGGATCATTACGTGAGGGTAATCACCCTTCCCATCTCGCGGCCAAATCGACAAGGTTTCTCTCATCCAGGGACCAGGTTCGGTCTTAAGTTGACCATCATAGAATTGCTTTGATGGGAACAAACAGATCTGTGGATTCTGGAAAGGAAATCAAGAATATCTCGGTAACTGTTTATTGCATGAAATGGGTATTTCCGTAAATGAGACCGCGACAGAAAGTATTTTGGTAAAATGATGTGCTTATGCAATAAATATCATCAAATCGTGTTGATTTAATATATTATACGGCACAGCCTGTTTGTTATGATATAATTAAACTTGTTCAATAAATATTATAATAAACATCACTCATGTTAAAGGTCATCCACAGGTGGAAGACTCGAACCTGTGACACAAAGAAATGCCGATTACAAAAAATCCATTACCCCACCCACTTGGTCTCATATAAAAATATCTTCTATCTATAATAGAAGATAGTACTGTTTGAGACCAAGTGGGTGGGGTAATGGATATTTTGTAATGGGCATTTTTGTGTGTCACTGGTCCGAGTCTTCCACCTGTGAGATCATCTACATAAATATTGGCGAATAATTTGTTTTGTGTCAGTCATGTGCAAATACAATGTTTAGTGTTACACTACTGCCTGCGCTATTCTTGCCAATACTTATTATTTTTTCACAGTTTTAGAACAAAAACACCGTCTTTTCATAAATGGACTACTCTGAAAATAATTTTGTGACAATTGGATTGGTCAGAAAATTAACATATCAAAATATTTTCCAGTTATGTCGGTGTGAAAGTGTTGCAAAATAAAACCATGGGCTGTTGTGTTTACTGTGCCGTGTGGGAAGTAAATCAGCACATGGTTGTATTACTTATATTTACATTGCATTTTCTGAGACTTTCAGAAATAAAAATAACCAAATATGGTGTTAAAATTAAGAGTCATCTTGTTTTACATCATAATGTCGCAATTAATGGAACAGTAACGTTGCCGGTCAATAGCGTGTCGTTATAGACAATGTCATGGAGATTAATGACATCATACAAACTTTCACCAATCATCAATGTCTCGAGATGTCACATGGGGCTACTGTAAAGAATTCGATACAACAAACACAATACGTTGAATGGGCATTTCCAGTATGAATTTATGGAAGGTGTAAACAATAATAAACTAAACATATAAGACTACCGTATTTATTGTTTGCCCTAGTTTCTTGACTAATGCAATCATTTCGTCTTAAGTAGTCGCATATTGCGACGCTTTTCCAATATCTATTAAATTAATCATTAAATCTTGCAATAACTCAGCAGTTATATTTAGAACCACAGGCCCACCTTGTTTAAGTGATTTCCTGTGACGCGCACCATGTGTGCGATCGATTCAGTGTTACAGCGCCAATCAAGTACTAGTACATGTATCGACGTTGAAAACATGTTTATGGGCAGCGCTCCATTTTAATAGACAGGTGCCCACGATGGGGCGTGGCAACCAATAAGTTATTTATAGTTCACATATTGAATTTTTAAAAACTAATTTCTCGCTCGCTACTGCACTCGCTACGAAATTAATTTATTAAAAATTCAATATGTGAACTACATGTATAACTATTACTAGTAGCCACTAAACGTCATGTGGGGGTATAACTAGACATCGTTTTCAGTACTTTCATTTCCCATTGAAACATAATGGAACACAAGCCGTCAATATTTTTCCATATGGATGTCTCGAGAGTTAATATTGGTAAGTGCCGTTACATAATTTATGTTTCACCTGGTAAAATAATTTGTTTCAAGTTATAACAAATTTGTATATTTTATTTCTATTTTATATAATTGTTGAGGTGCATATAAATTGTTAGCGATGTACATATATAAAAAGGGCATCGTTATTACAAAGCTAATCCCCTCGCTGGCAGCCTTGATAATAATACAAAAAATAAAATAGTTACCTCCTTTGCTGTGCAAACAAGGTGAACAGAAGTCTTCAGTGATTTTGACCTTGGGTGGTTAGACGTGAGTCATATGCAAAACAAAGTACCATCCATGACACACGTTGTGGCCAAATATTATCAAAATCAATGAAGCGGTTAATAAGTTATTAGAAAACAAAATGTGTTACTAGCCTACGTGGACTAACGCTATATCCCTCTTGCGTATCGGCGAGGGGATACTAAAAAGGTTATTAGATGTGTATATGGATATACGCCACTCCTTCCTCCGCACACTGATATTGTGCTCCTAAAGTCACGCAATATCACACACTATGGAACTATTATGGTTATGCTTCCTTGGCCACTTGCCATTAATAATGTATGGATGGAACTTCGAGCAAAGCAATTATATCTCCATAGGCGGATCCAGGAGGGGGCATGTCCGGCATACGCCCCCTCTAAGATTTGCCAGTTAAGTTGTTAAACCACTTATTTATGTGGAAAGAATTGATGACTTTTCTTATTTCTCACCCAAAATGTATTTTGACGAGACGAGACGGTTCAATGAGTGGTAACAAGACATACTCTTGATGAGAAATGAAAAAATTGCATAAAAAAATTGTTTCCTAGTTAGGAAAGTTGTAGTTACGAACACTAATTCTTGCTATCTACTCCAGATGGTATGGGAGTATATTTCATGAGTTACTGTTCGCAACTAGTAGGGAAGTTGACGACTATGTATGTTTCATTTTGAATTGAGAATCAACGCCCCCTCTAGATCTAAATACTGGATCCGCCCCTGGCTATCGCATAAGAGGCATACTTTATGAGTATTTTCCCCCAGTGTGTGTATTATTTGTAAGGAGATGATTATATAATTATATGTATATAGTGAAAACAAATATCCACATAGTAACATACCATCCGATACTGTGTGTCAAGCATGGTAAACTCCACATTCTTCAAGGCGTATCTCTCAAATAACGACTTGGATAGGCCGAGCTCGGCTGCTTCCTTGCATTTGATGATTGGTCGAAGTTGTTTGTGGTCACCAATGAGAACGACCTGTTCCGCCTTCGTTGCTATAAGTGGCACAAGGCATTGGGGCTCCGAGCACATTCCTGCTTCATCAATTATCACCTGTTATATAGAAAATGGTTATGGTTTCTTGATATGTGGCAATGACCGGATAAATGGGGCTTATATGGGTTCTGTGACCAGTGTAACTCTTGATCAAATAGCGCTCTCCTTGAGCCTGATAACGATCTACATGTTTATTGCCTGGTAGAAGCTAGAAACAACATTGCAACCTTGTAGCTAGGTAGAAGTATCACATGTGTTTCATTGACGGAATGGCGAACAGTGCAGATCATGATCTAACTGTGCGGATGCACAGGCTGATCTGGATCTGTGCTGGTCGCAAAACCCATAAGCCCCATTTGTCAAATATCATATCAAGCTTATCAGGCATGGCTAAGAAATGCTCGGAATTTCTTGGCTTGCTGAGGAATCCACAAAATTTCCGAGCCGAACCTGAAACACTTGATATCAAATGACACTAACCTCAGATTTAATATATTAGGTAATTTTTTATGCTAGAGGATGAACAAACATATAGTAAATATATGGTTAGTGACGTCGAATATAAAATATACTCGGTTGTGCCTTAGACAGCTTTATTGGGGTGAGCTTTAGAAGACCCCCCCCCCCCTATATAGTTGTCCTGGCGAAACCGAATATATTTTATATTCGACGGCACTAACCATATATTTAATTTATATGGAATACTGAACTTAATGGTTTGAATGTTCATGACGTCATGCTTTGATGTCATTCCCTCGCCATACGTCAGCAATCAAGCGAAGTCATTCAAAGCAAAATGGCGGAGGCCACACCCGGTAGATTCGGTATTGTATCTGATTAAATCTCCAATTTATTGACGATGAGCTTCAATATTGGCTGGTTTGAGACTCTACAGTAATAAACATTAACATCATCATGTACAAAATTCAGCTGAACTGACAGCGATTTAGATTTTAAAATCTGCCGCCATCTTGAATTTTCTGTTGAGACGGACCAATCAGAGGCACCGATGAGAGGTCAAAGGTGACAAAATGAAGACACAAACGGCTCTTCATGTACATGTATATAGGCTACTTCAGGTATATTTGGTTACTTCAGATATAAACAACATTTATTCAACCCGCTTTATCATGCTATATGGAGCAATGGTTGCGTTAGAAGTCACATGTTTTGTTGTTAAAAATAATGTGGACTTGTTTACATTGCATCATCACATTGGTATCATTCGGTAACGCTATGTGATGCTGAAAGTGATATGAGTGGTGATAAAAAAGGTAATATTTTGCTATAAATTGTTTCTTACCAGGTGCATAATCCGTGTGTAATGTGCATCTGAATATTCAGGGTCATTACAGTAAATGAATACATATTTCATACTGATGTGACGCAAATGCCTGTTTGTGCCAAACCGATATGGGACGACATCTGGCCATAATTACCTCCCGTCCTGCAACGTTGAAAAATGTAAGCCGGTGTCCGCATATTATTGAGTTTTTTATGCCCCACCACGATAGTGGAGGGGGCATTTAGTGTTATCCTTGTCCGTCCGTCCCGTCCATCCGTCCGTCACGAAACTTTATCGCTCGGGTAAATGTCTCATAATTTCTTCATCCTTTGACCGATCTGCTTCATATTTCATATACACATTGCTCTAATGGTCCTCTACCGCTCTGCACCACGTTCGTCCTGCCCCCACCAAGCCCAGGGTCAAGGTCACATGCTTAGTGCTTCAAAAACTTTAACGCTCGGGTAAATATCTTATAATTTCTGTTTTCTTTCACGGATCAGCTTCATACTTCATATACGCATTGCTCTAATGGTCCTTTACCGCCTTGTGCGAAATCTATGTTTGTCCTTCCCCCGCCAAGCCCAGGGTCAAGGTCACATACTTAGTGCTTCAAAAACTTTAACGCTCAGGTAAATATCTTATAATTTATGTTTTCTTTCACGGATCAGCTTCATACTTCATATACGCATTGCTCTAATGGTCCTATACCGCCCTGTGCCAAATTCACGTTCATCCTGCCCCCGCCAAGTCCAGGTTCAAGGTCACATACTTGGTGCTTCAAAAACTTTAACGCTCAGGTAAATATCTTATAATTTATGTTCCCTTTCACGGATCAGCTTCATACTTCATATACGCATTTCTCTAATGGTCCTCTACTGTTCTGTGCCAAATCCACGTTCGACCTGCCCCCGCCAAGCCCAGGGTCAAGGTCACATACTTAGTGCTTCAAAAACTTTAACGCTCGGGTAAATATCTTATAATTTCTGTTTTCTTTCACTGATCAGCTTCATACTTCATATACGCATTGCTCTAATGGTCCTTTACCGCCTTGTGCCAAATCCACGTTTGTCCTGACACCGCCAAACCCAGGGTCAAGGTCACATACTTGGTGCTTCAAAAACGTTAACGCTCGGGTAAATATCTTATTATTTCTGTTCCTTTTCACGGATCAGCTTTATATATCATATACGCATTGCTCTAATGGTCCTCTACCGCCCTGTGCCAAATCCACGTTCTTCCTGCCCCTGCCAAGCCCATGGTCAAGGTCACATAATTGATGCTTCAAAAACTTTAACGCTCAGGTAAACAAAATTTGACTTGGAATTTGGCCTCATTTATTATCAAAGCGATATGTGGGGCATCCGTGTTCTATGAACACATTTTCTAGTTTTGTAATATTTGTCAGAAACGGTAAATAAATGTTTTATATTTCCGTAATTGGCTTTAGTATATCACTGTAAAACCGTGGACTCGATGGTATTATAGTTTAATACAAATAAACGTTCGGCTGCGGGTTAAGAAACACCATAAGTTAATACTATGTTTCTCGGCTTCATATGTTTCCATGAGCGCTGGGCTGTCTGGTATTTTGTCTTTGTTGCATACGCGTCACTATAACAGAGATCGGGAACCATTCCCAGAAAGCGTCCCAGCTGTGGAAAGCGTCTCGCTGTCCGAATTGAGAGTGGTTGGCTTTGGGTTTCACACAGTCAACATAGCAGAGCACCTTCTGTTCACTTGGACATAATCGTCCAGGTAGTATGTATCATTGCGATCATAATGTATAAGAGCTACAGGTGGATTAGGACAAGGAACCGTTGGTCACACCCTTAGCCCAGCGAACAAACTGGTATAGCTTGACAATGTGTAGTCGAGTATTGCGTTTGTCGCGCCCGTACAGTGTTCAGACTGCGAGCTGTGCCCAGCACTGTGTTGAAACACTCCGCTGAGGCATACGCCAATATACGCCCAGCTATATAGCCGAACATTCTCCATTTTGGCTGAGCAAGTATAGAAACTTGACGCTCAGCACGGCTGCTGGTCACACGCATCTCAACGTTGTTTAAACGAGCATTACGTTTGTCAAACCTCGTTGAATGTTGAGACCAGGAGCTGAGCTCATCGCTGAGGAGACATATTAACCAGACCCATGGTACAAGCCCCATGCTCGGCTATAGCTCGAGGATAGCCCAGCACGATCACCCAGGCTCATCGCCCAGCTCCAGCGCGAGACGTTGTCATATGCAAGCTGCGAGCTGGGGATAAGACAGTTCAGATAGATAGCTCAGAACATCGTTGAGCTGAGCAGTTCAGAATGTCGCTCAGCTCAGAAAATCGCTCAGTCAAGTAGCTCGGTTTGGTGCTGAGCAGTAGCTACCGGACACACATCCCAGTAATAAATACCATAGGTTCAGCTTCAATTAGGATATACTATGCTGATCGACAGGACTGTCATAATATAGTTAGCACAGAGTAGGTCACATGCGTGTTAACTCAGAGGTGAGACGAGCTACACTCCCGGCAACACATGTAGGCTCATGATAGAACATCCATCTAGTGGTATCACTCATACCACGAGATGAACATTGATAGTGAAGTAATAAACAGCTACATTGGCATAGCCCATGTTAGAGATGGGACTTCCATAATAGATCAAACCACTGTAGCTGAGGCACTCCACCCAGTATATTGTATGTGCTTGATATTGGTAGATTGATTTCTTGATTATTTGTGCTTATCCAATCATTGTAACGATCATTCTCCATAATCCATGGTAACCAATCATTTCGAGGTTCGCCCAAGGAAAATCTATATCTGTATATATATATATATATATATTGTATATAGTGCCCAGATACATAGTCTCAGCGTCATCGCATGAGACGGGCTGAGAAACCAGTTATACCAGCCTAGCTTGATACCAGGAATGGTATAATTGTATCCCCCGGACTCCGTCGGGGGATACTATGGATTTGACAGCGCGCCGCGTCCGCGTCCGCTTTTTGTCCGGAGCATAACTCGAACACCCTTTGGAATATTTTCATGAAACTTCACATATGCATAGACCACGACCCGAAGGTGTGTCGCGCACAAGATTGACAACTCTTGCATAGCTAATTTTTTAGTTATCTGCCTTTTTTGTTTCTCGCACTGATTTCGTGTCCGGAACATAACTCCACCACCCTTTGGAATATTTTCATGAAACTTCACACATGCATAGACCACGAGCCGAAGGTGTGTCGCGCACAAGAATGACAACTCTTGCATAGCTAATTTTTGTGTTATCTCCCTTTTTTGTTTCGCGCACTGATTGACCATAACTCGACCACCCTTTGGAATATTTTTATGAAACTTCACACATTCAATTAGACCACGAACCGAAGGTGTGTCGTGCACACGAATGACAACTCTTGCATAGTTATCTCCCTTTTTTGTTTTGCACACTCTACAAAATGGACAATAATGCATGAAGACCCGTTTTCTCGTCTGCTCTGTACACCTTTTCTCGTGTGCTCTGTACACCTTACCTGTAGAGAGAACAATAGAGACTGGGAGAACCATTCACCTGTGCATGTGCTAGCATGTGCAAATGTCCAGTGTTGACCAGTCTTGACCAGTCTTGACCACTCTTGACCACAGGTAATTTATACAGGTAAATTACTACATTGGATATTACATTTCCGTAAACTGTGTTGAAAATATTGTGGCATTATGTGGACCTGTGCAGATATATGTAGATAAATATAGGACTATTAAAAAAAATTCTGGGCTCCAGTAGCAAGCATTATTATTTTTAATTTTTAAACTTTTTTTTCCCTTTTTTTTTTCATTTTTTTTTTCTAATTCTT
Organism: Conchocele bisecta; assembly: GCA_029237695.1. Taxonomy (NCBI): domain Eukaryota; kingdom Metazoa; phylum Mollusca; class Bivalvia; order Lucinida; family Thyasiridae; genus Conchocele; species Conchocele bisecta. The sequence goes on from CM055268.1 coordinate 56,997,616, forward strand.
TTTAAATTTTTGTCTAGTAGCATAAGGTCGTAAGTGCTATATACAGACTATTCACCTGTGCATGTGCTAGCATGTGCAACTGACCACTGACCACTTACAGGTAATTTATACAGGTAAATGATTATATTACATTTCCGTAAACTGTGTTGAAAATATTGTGGCAATATGTGGACCTGTGCATATATGATATGTAGATAAATATAGGACTATTAAAAAACATTCTGGGCTCCAGTAGGAGCATTATTTTTTTATTTTTTTTAAATTTATTTTTTTTTTTATTTTTTTTTTTCATTTTTTTTTTTACATTCTTTTCAATTTTTTAACTGACCACTAACTTATTACAGGTAATTTATACAGGTACATTATTACATTTCCGTAAACTGTGTTGACAATATTGTGGCAGTATGTGGACCTGTGCAGATATATGTAGATAAATATAGGACTATTAACACAAATTCTGGGCTCCAGTAGCGAGCATTATTTTTTTATTTTTTTTGTATATTACATTTCCGTAAACTGCGTTTAAAATATTGTGGCATTATGTGGACCTGTGCAGATATATGTAGATAAATATAGGATTATTAAAAAACAATTCTGGGCTCCAGTAGCAAGCATTATTATTTTTAATTTTTAAACTTTTTATTCCATTTTTTTTTTCATTTTTTTTTTATTTTTTTTTTCTAATTCTTTTTAAATTTTTGTCTAGTAGCATAAGGTCGTAAGTGCTATATACAGACTATTCACCTGTGCATGTGCTAGCATGTGCAACTGACCACTGACCACTTACAGGTAATTTATACAGGTAAATGATTATATTACATTTCCGTAAACTGTGTTGAAAATATTGTGGCAAGATGTGGACCTGTGCATATATGATATGTAGATAAATATAGGACTATTAAAAAACATTCTGGGCTCCAGTAGGAGCATTATTTTTTTTTAATTTAATTTTTTTTTTCATTTTTTTTTTTAACATTCTTTTTCAATTTTTTAACTGACCACTAACTTATTACAGGTAATTTATACAGGTACATTATTACATTTCCGTAAACTGTGTTGACAATATTGTGGCAGTATGTGGACCTGTGCAGATATATGTAGATAAATATAGGACTATTAACACAAATTCTGGGCTCCAGTAGCGAGCATTATTTTTTTATTTTTTTTGTATATTACATTTCCGTAAACTGTGTTGAAAATATTGTGGCATTATGTGGACCTGTGCAGATATATGTAGATAAATATAGGACTATTGAAAAACAATTCTGGGCTCAATTCTGGGCTCCAGTAGCAAGCATTATTATTTTTAATTTTTTAAACTTTTTTTTTCCATTTTTTTCATTTTTTTTTCAAATTCTTTTTCAATTTTTGTCTAGTAGCATAAGGTCGTAAGTGCTATATACAGACTATTATCATATAATAAAACAATTATTGACTAGTGAGCCATAGAATATAATCTGATATTCCTTGGCTCACTAGTCAATAATTGTATAATATGTTCGGGCCAGTGAAAATTGCTTTCGGGCCCAGGCTCGAGGTCAAGGCGGGACAAGGCGAGGCATTTGATTCCGCGGAATTCATGTTTACTTATCTCCCTTTGTTGGTTCATGCTGATTTCGTATCCAGAGCATAACTCGAACACCCTTTGGAATATTGTTATGCCCCACCACGATAGTGGAGGGGACATTTAGTGTTACCCTTGTCCGTCCGTACGTCCGTCCGCACACACGAATGGGTACTTGTTGTAAGCGTACGGGGATCTTATTGGGTAGGGTTAGGATAGTGTTGGGTACTCTTGTTGGGTATTTTTATACAGTAAAAACCCAACAAGTATTCATTCGTAGGAACGTGCGTTCCGTCCTCTCGTCCGTCCGTCCGTCCGTCCGTCCGTCACAAAACTTTAACACTCGGGTAAATGTCTCATAATTTCTTCATCCTTCGACCGATCTGCTTCATATTTCATATACACATTGCTCTGATGGTTCAGGTAAATATCTTCTAATTTCTGTTTTCTTTCATGGATCATCTTCATATTTCATATACGCATTGCTCTAATGGTCCTCTACCGCCCTGTGCCAAATCCACGTTCGTCCTGCCCCCGCCAAGCCCAGGTCAAGGTCACATACTTGGTGCTTCAAAAACTTTAACGCTCAGGTAAATATCTTATAATTTTTATTCATATTTCATATACGCGTTGCTCTAATGGTCCTCTACCGCCCTGTGCTAAATCCACAAGGTCACATACTTCTATGAACACATTTTCTAGTTTATTAAACTTCACACATGCATTGAAGACGACCCAAAGGTGTGTCACACGTAAGAATGACAACTATTGCGTCGTTAATTTCTTAGTTATCTCCCATTGTTGTTTCGTGCACTGATTTCGTGTCCGGAGCATAACTCGTACACCCTTTGGAATATTTTCATGAAACTTCACACATGCATAGACCACGACCCTAAAGGTGTGTCACGCAAGAATGACAACTCTTGCATCACTAAATTTTTAGTTATCTCCCTTTGTTATTTCCGTCACATATTTTGTCTCCGGAGCATAACTCGAACACCCTTTTTTCAAACTACTTGTGTATCTGGGGAGGGGGATACACATGCGCTTGTCGACAAGCGTCCATTTCTAGTTCTATTATTCGGTTGTCAGGCTGGACCAGACTTATGAGAATATTATATATATGGCTGCTGAGTGCCAGAACGTCATATAAGTTGGTGCTCAGCGAATTGATAATTTGCTAGTACGGCTGCTCACACTGGTGACAGCTGATGCCAGATGTTGAATGCCGGTCTCGTGCTTGAGCTAGCCGGACTATGTGATCATATTTTACATATGTATGGCGTCCAACATGGGGCTGCCAACTTCCATATACATGTAGCTCAGCGCTCGGTATTCTTATCATTAACTTGTTTACACTGGTCTCGTCCTTGAGCGAGCCGGACCAGCAATACAGAAAATACACTACCTATTTGTGGCGCCCAATGAGGGACTGCCGCTTTTATATAGCCCAGTGTTCGGTGTTTTGATCACACGGTTCATTAAGCTGGTCTCATGCTTGAGTTGGCATTACCAGCTGAAAGACAGATAATACGTTACATATTGTTGGCGCCCAACGGAGGAATGCCATACATTAATATAATATACCCTTATTAGCAGTATTCTGATAATGACGTTGCTTAAACTGGTCTCGTGCTTGGGCTAGCCGGACCAGCAGAAGCAAAAAATACCATACACTGATTTTGTGCCGTGACAATCTTGGTTGAACAAGTTAAATTAGAGAATTACCTTTTTGGAAACTTTATAAACACAATGTTTAAATGCTAAAGCAATTGCAATACATAATTACATTCGATGTTATTGTCATAGAATATGAAATGACAATAATATGTAATCTGATGACAGGCAAAAAGGTACTATTTGGCAGCCATTTTGACCACCCAAGGCCATTTTGAAATCGGAAACCCCTATATAAAAAGTTTCATGCTTTCTGCTGAAAGGGTGACATCTTGGTCACATATAGACTTCTGTATATGTGAGATTAAATGGACGTTGCCAGATCGGAGAAGTGGGTTTTCTCTAGGTACATGTACTCTCACATTAATAACCACTCTTACACCTCCATCTGTGCTAACAGAAGCATTTGTATAAGTTCCCTCGTGATTGTAATAAATGCGAAATTAATAAAGTGTATTACCTGAAAGATGTTTGTAGCCTCCAGAACAGTTTGATTGGACCCTATGGCTGTAGTACACAGTATGACATCATGTTTGCGAATTTCGTCAATCGACGCCTCCCGAACTAGGTGCTTGTATGTTCTCAAAAGCTTTGGGTTTGACTTATAGCCAGGTGCTTTAAACATTTTGTCGATGGCTTTTATTTCTTCTGCCTTTGGATTTCCTTTTTTCCTAATGAGATGATGGAGTGCAATGTCGTTAAGTTCGCAATCCGCCCTCGCCACTCTGGCACTGTTCTTTCTGAATAATTGTCGATCAGGAATTGGGAAGTCAGTTTCTTCGATGGAACGACTGTAAACCCGGATAATGTTTGGGCACAGGTCACCCAGTCGATTCAGCATCCACCCTGTAATCATAGAGATAGTCACTTCAGCATCCAGCCTGTAATCACAGATAACAGGGTCCATGATTGTAAAACATGTTGCGTACATACTCCGTTCTCAGGCACAAAATCAGGAAGTTTGATCAGTCAATACAGATCCGTGTTCGTAAATTTAGTCAGTAAGTGGGCGAGAAAAAGTATCTATCCAATGCACTTGTATTATGCAAGGATATTCCATCCTCATGATCAGAAACTCAGTAAGCTTGTAAATAATGATAACATATTCTGACCACTCAGGAGGAATATCTGTGCCCCACACTGCCTCATACCAGAGCATATGAACAACACTCTTTACCACATTTTCTACTCGAGTAAAAGAAGATACTGTGGTACACAAATGCCCCAAGTGGCAGATGGGAGAAACTCCGGCAAACTTCTTAACCAAATCCACGGACACATAGATGGACACACAGTCCAAATAATATACATGTATGACTCCCGGCTTTACCAAGACAGAGGGCATAAAAAACTATATCAAGTGAGAAGGGGCTCAAACCCCTTTAGGTAAATTCAGGTTAACCGCACTACAACATGTCTCAATTTCAGAGAAGACAAACGTCCACCTACTTGCCACCAGGTCCACAGACTTATTGGACGGTCCACAGAACAGGGCCTGATTTCTTTGGTTGCCCTGTATCGCCCAGTTTCTGTTTATCTTGTCAAACAAGTAGAGTAGCTTGATTCCCGTGTACGTCTTACCAGTTCCTGTAAAATATCATAGAAGGTTCAAGTCAATTGGAGTTAGGGTTGTGGATATTTTGGGTACTTAAAAACTTTAACCCAGATTAAAACTAGAAATGTGACCTGTCGGCACACGAATTTCACAAAGTATGTGACCTTGACCTGGGCTTAGCGGGGGCGGGACGATCATGGATTTGTCGAAGGGTAGTAGAGCATCATTATAGCAATATGTGTTACGGACGTCGGTAACACCATATGCACCCCCCCTCCACCATTCGGTGGCGGGGCATAAGTAGCAGCTTGATTTCTGTGTATGTCTTACCAGTCCCTGTAAAATATCACAGAACTAGCGTCATGTGTCATGTGAGACATTTTTTAATTAATAACAGTTGTTTCAAGTCAGCAGTCACGAATCGTATTTATACAATTTTAAATGTGTATATTTGTAAGGAATAAAACCATGGGCTGTTGTATTTACTGTAGTTTGAATAACATCTGGTCTGTTTAAAGTGTGGACTCCTCGCAAACTTTAAACAGACCACATGTTTTTAATACTACAGTAAACGCAATAGCCCATGGTTTTCTTACTTATATTAACATTGCATTTTCTTATAGTTTCACAAATATAAACTAGAAATTATGTTTGTAAAACATGAACATACCCCCATGGCATAATGGACTGTAACTAGAGATTGTGTATAAAAAAGAAAACTTTAAAGTTACAGAATTTCGAAGTCATTGAAGAACTTACAAACATTTTGACATAAGAACATGGCTAGGTGTCACACATGTTCAGGTGAATGAACTGTCCAAATATTAAAGCAATCCTTCAAGTATTGAACATATTTCATGATGGAGAAACTCTTACAAACTTTTTAACGTAAGAAAATGGCTACGTGTTTCAGCACTATTTAGAAGGTCACAAATGTCAAGGTTATGTCATTGGTGGTGCGAGTTTTTCACACATGTTCAAGTGAATGAACTGTCCAAATATTAAAGCAATCCTTTAAGTAATATTGAAAATATTACAATCATTTTGACGTAAGAGAATAGTTAACTGTTTGAGCATCAATTCGAAGGTCAGAAAGGTCAAGATCATGTCAATGGTGGTGCGAATGCATCACACATGTTCAGGTGAATGAACTGTCCCAATATTAAAGAAATCCTTCAAGTAATATGGAAGATATTACATGATGGAGAAATATGGCGTTAACATTAAGAATCGTCTTGTTTTACGTCACTTTGTCGCAATTCATAGAACAGCGACGTTGCCGGTCAAATAATGCGACATCATGGAAAGTAACAACGTCAAACATACTTAAATGAATCAACAACGTTTCGCAATGCCAAATGGGGCTTCTAGTCCGGGGGGCAAATGTACATATATGTATAAGAATCCGGCACCTCATGTAAATTTTTGGCACCCGATGTTTTTTATGAACTTGAATGTATAAGGTTTCCAAAAAAATCCGGGTGCCATTGTTCAAATGATGTTCAAGGTCATTTCAAGGTCATTGAACTTCATGCATTTTTGGTATCCAAAAAAGGATATGTATAGGATAATCTGAAGTTCCCATTGACCTGGTAATGGTATAAATTGCTCAGAAGATCGAACTAATAGCTATTATACATGCTGCTAGTAGAAAAATATTATTTTTGTCCACGTATGGCGGTCAAATTGTCAAGATGGCCGCCAGAAAGATACGTTTTCAGATAGGCTAGTCTATTTGACACGTAGAAGCGTAAATGTATGTATATATACCTATCATTTCAACTCATGGTATCTAGTAAGAAGTATATTGATACCGTTTCGCATACACTATCATCTTTAAATTTCAAAATGGCCACCAAACTGCCTTTTCATAAAAACAAAAGTATGTTAAGAACTTAGTTTTGATGCACAATTTCATTATTTTACTTAAGAGCACCAACGAATCCAACATTTTCAGCTATTATTAATATTGCCTTATATAAAACAATTATAATAGTAATTATTTCAACATGGTCTGCACAATAAAACGATTTCCCCAGAATCAGCCTGTGACAAAGCCACACACATTAATATTTGGCTTAATTGAAACAATGTACACATATTTTTGAACATTCTTTGAAATAATTGCCATTGTGGTTATAAGGATTCGTTCACATGACTTAGTATCCGCATGCATTAAATGGGTTCATAAAGTGCTCATGGGTATCCCACATCAGGGACTTATATCTGGGCTATACAAGTCTAACCATGTTTGACTGCCCTGCCAATGTACTGTATGAATGACGTGCTGTAGCAATGGCACGTTTGAAGGTGATGATATTCCTGACATCTTCATACAATTTTCGTAAGTGCAACCGTAACATGTATATGCAAAAACATATTACAAGTAGCTACAAAGATACCTGCAATTCATTTCACATGTTTCCATTAATTGAGTCTTCATATTCGTGTTAACCTAAAAAAAAAAGTTTGCATATCCTATGATAAGCTCATGTATATTCATAAGTGAGTGTGCGAGTTGAAACAGCGACTGGCTATTCTAAGTAATTTAGTCATTGTAATATCTAAAGTTTCCTCATCTGGAAAGTCACTAAACTGGGTTGTTTCTCGACATGCAATATTAGCACATGTTTTAAGCAAATGTAAACTGGAAAGTATAAACCATGTAGACACTGGACACCTGGAAAACAAGAGCACACCTGTCCTTGGGTGTTCACCAAGTATGGTAGGGGTACTGTACTAATCGAAATATTCAACGCGTCACTTTTATGAGCTTCTATTCTATATGTAACGAACTATGTTCGAATACTCTGTATTCAGAGCGATAATCGTCTTATTAACGACGATTGTTCTAGGATATTCGTTGCGATGTTGAACGTACGTATAAAGCGTATGAGTATATGCCACATCATGTGCTACTGATGTCAACTATAAGTCATATTGCTTGCATGGTCAAATTGTCTGTATGTTTGTTATTACTACGGTGCTCAAGAGCCAGTATGGCTTAGACAATTAACTACAGTTAATAGCGGGATGGCACAACAGCCTGCCGGTTGCCAAGCCAGTATATATTATGACATATAGATAATGTCATTATTTACTAACATTTGTCAAATTTGCGTGAGTGTTAAGTGGTCGTCTATATGATTATGAGGTGTCATTGTATTGTCATATCTTATATGCAAGTTGCTATTTTGATAAGTTTGTGATATTAAATACGCGAAAAAGACTTTCCTACAACACCTCTATTATAGTGCGAGTACAACAGTGAATCCATACTCTCTCAGATGTCACACGCATCCTGCTTTGCGGAAAATTAGACGCGGTCATATGCATACATTATGGGGGGTCATGTAATCTGGGGGTATGTGAATACGGATGAAAGTAATTGTGTCCAACAATAAATGACAAATAGCATAGTATACTGCTTCACATATTGATGAGGTAAGGATAACTCGCAGCACCGATATGGTCAATTCAGTGGAAAATAGAGGAGTATTGCCATCTATGACATTTTTATAAACGAAAATGATGTTACAATCAATCTATTCCACTGTATATATTCACGCCAAGCTATTCAAGTGTGATTTAACATATCTGGGTTACATTATTGACATAGCCACAATGTGACACGTCAACTAATTTAAAGCACCAACTAGAATGTATGTTTATTCTCCCTTCCATGTCGGTATCATGGTTGCCATCAATATACGGATTGTATTGTATGTAACCATTGGCATTATACAATGTCATATATTCCTCATACATCTCGTCATTATTGGAAGTCCAGTGTGCTTGTCTTTTATGAAACTTTCATTTAATTCACCTTATAGTTTCTTCTTTTCTTGAGAGTCTCTGTTACTAATCAGACACCGTTAAGTGTGATACAGTTTTATTTGAACTGCAAATAATGCTTTAGTACTCTCTGTGTACAACCAACTGACGTGAACTTATCGTCTTATTTGCTTTTCATTTGAACCGTGGTTTTCGATTTTATACATAAGTTTAACAATTATCGGTTATAATTTTAAATATTCGCAGTTTGAAATTAAGAATTCAGTAGGCACTTTGGTGTACACAGTCATGTTTAGGTTTTCGATGATATCGACGAGACGGAGACCTTAATAAAAATAGAAAATAACAGACATTGAGGAGACCGATGAACCCATGTAAATGTAACTATAAAGCAATACAAAATAGCATGTCATAGTTGGATACTGTCATAGTTGAACATGGTAATGTATTACAATGGGCTCTTTCGGTATTCTATGTCTGTTATTTATCGTTTTATTCTGCGTTAGATAAATAAAATACTGTATTATTCTTAATTGCCAATGTCTTTGAGCTGGCATTCAACAAATATAAAACTAAATACAAATACAGTTGATAACTGCATTTGTGAAGATATTTTGTAATAGAAATACGTGCGGAATTATGACAAAACTTCGAAATATTATGCATTGTTAATGGTTGAGTTTTAAACGTATCAAGATTCTCGACCTTTCTGTGACCTTGGAATGTGGCGACATTCCATAAATAAACTTAATAATATAAATATGTCCAATAATAATGATAACTATTGGTAATTGTATGAATTAATTTGTTTTAAAGTACATTGTGTATATATATTGCATCAAACTTATATTGATGTTCAATGACCTTGAAATTACATTGAACATATTTAGAAACAACGACACCCACATTTTTCTGAAAGCTGAACCTTTATAAAACAACCACGAAAGCACAAATACATGTACCATGAAGCGCTGGTTTGTGATTGCCTCGGAATTTTAACAAAACGTTAGCTTTACACCGGGTGTACCTGTGTACTCGCCCATCATGACATCCACTAATAAGAAACTAAGTAAGTCCCTTTTTGTCACGACTGGTGACCTAATGAACAGTATGCCACATATCTGTGACATATATGTTTTCTTTGGTAATAAGCAGTGATATATGTATACCATAGTACAGAAACAATATTACAAACATGAATTCATGCCCGTTTTCACTTGTTGACCTTGAAAATATAGTTTTGTGACCTTGACCTTGATTATTATTTTGTTATTTCTTGATTACTGTTGATCTGTAATTATTTGTATGCATATTACCGAAGAGATTGATACTTCAAATGGATTAATTCCTCGGTTTTATGGCATAAATACTAGAATTTTGACCTTGATTTTGAATGACCTTGAAAGTGTCTGAAAACAATGGCACCTGGATTTTTCGGAAAGTTGGATCCCAGATGAATACAAAACCACTATGAAAGAAAAAAATTAACATGAGGTGCCGGATTATGACCAATTGTTAAAAATCAACAATTTTCACTAAGTCAAGGGCCATAACTCCGCCCATGCTCTATGAATCCGCATAAAAATCACCAGATGCACAACTCTACATGTTGATAAACATTCCTATAATGTTTCATGACTGTGTAGTAGGGTGGCATGATACACTTTACGTATTTTATTACTTTGGAAACAGCAGACTACACATCGTGAAATCATATAAGGAAGAAAAATAAAATATTCTGGTCAATTCAAAATACACACTGGGTCACCCTATTTTATTATACTAATTCATTATTTTATAGAATTTCTTTCAATAGTCCACATAATTAATAAAACAATATTTACTGCATGTTAGTATGTTTAACCAATCAGCGACCATCAATCAGCTATTTTCCAACATATTTGGTGAATTTCATTCGATGCTCATGGCCTATGTACATGATGTAGTTTGCTGGCACTCCTGTAGCCTATTTCACCAGCATTGCAAAGTAAACTTTTCTAGCAAAGTATACTTTGAGGGAGTAATCATTTATTTTTCCCGAAATGCATTATGTCATATAAAACTAACGACTGCATATATTTGAAGATTAAAAGTATGCAGACTTATTATAATGAATTTATAATAAATTCAGTATAATAAAAAATAATAAATTTATCCTAACATTGAACATTTCTCCCTGAAAGTATACTTTGCTAGATAAGTATACTTTGCAATGTTGGTGAAATAGGCTACAGAACTTGAATTTCGGCACAGAATTTACCAGTTGGGAAGGGTAATTTCGACTGTCTATGTTGTTCGAAATACATACATATGTTTACCATAACACCTTGCTTTTTGGGGAGTGTAATGCAATTTGGCTTTCTATGTGTAAATAGACAGAATGTTTATTCGCCTGATGCGCCCCATTTTGTTTACAATTGATAGGGTGTGTTCTACTGCTCATTCATCTGGATATATATGTGCATGTCTTCATCGATCGACAGTAATCAAGAGCTTATGGAGTGATGTCACCGATACCCGTTGTATCTCGATTTCTATTATTCATGTTAGTTTCTTCATGTATACATAATCTTTTCATGTGTTACACACTGATCTACATGTACGTGTTAAAATTAGTTCTGAATAGATGTTGGGTAATCCATGCTGGACGCATTTTAAAGTAATTATAACGCATGTGATAAAACACCAGTTTCGTCACATCAATCAGTTGTGTGGGCTCTGGCTGAGAAAAAGAGACCTTGTGTTGGGTACTGCCAGTGCAGTCCCAGATCAGCTTGAGCATTCGCGCAATCTGATCAGAGTATACGCTGCTTGCTGACCGTTCACTCTATTTACTTACGGCTATTGATAATATTATAACTCATATTGCAGCAGAGGTGCTGGCAGTCGGATTGAATTTGATACACCTACCCCGGACGATTGCACAGCTTAGAGAGCTATTTCTTAGGGGTGAGTGTACTTGGGTAACATACTGAATGTGTATTATCGTTCAGATGGTTCGCGATGTACTTGTGGCAAAGTTGGATAATTGTATTCGGTTTTGTCATTTCGTCCGTGGCATTTGCATCTACAACTTTTCTACATATCAGCTAAATTGCTTGACACCTTATACGCGTGTTTATCATCATGATTTACCTTTTTAATTTAGCGGTAAATATCGATTGTGTGAGTTTGAATATTACTACAATTATAATACGGCGTACTTCTCTGTTAACTGTTTATATATGACCTTAGCTATTAAACAGACGCAAAACCCTGCTCAAATTAAAATAAACTCCATTACATAGCACTTGTATGGTGGCATATTTCTGCCATCCTCTTAACGTGATAACGTGATAGTTAAGTCGTCAAAATACACCTTATAAGACGACTTGACGCGATGCGATAGTTAAGTCGTCAAAATACACCTTATAAGACGACGTGACGCATATTATTAAAGCAAGTGATGTTATGTTTAGTCATTATTTAAGGCCAAACTGGTCCAACATGTCTGCAACAGGGAAATACCAAAATTAGAACCGAATATTTGCACAAAGAAAACTAGATATTCAGAATATCCCGACCTGCTACCAAGTCCCTACCAGACCAGGATCACTTAGCTCCATCCACACAAGTACTTGCACTGGGATTAGCAATACTATAATTATGGAGGTATAACCTGATACAACTCGCAAGTACCAGAATGCCAACAGGTAGAACCAAGGTAAGACGAGATACCTGTACAGATACTTTTCGCATGCTCCTACCAACAACCCAAGTTGCTACATTGTTATTGAGAACTATATTTCCAAGAACAATATATATTATCGATGGAAAACTAGGAAAATATGTCAATATGGCGGCCATTTGGAATTTTTGAAAAATGTTGCCAATATTATTTTTTGTTCTACACACAATCTCAGTCTCATCTTTCAAAAGATGTTTTCCGAAGAGTATAATTTATAGCAAACATTTCAGCAGGATCACATCTCTATTCCACTCACTCGACACAGTATGTCCATTCCGTACTTAAGGCGGACCAATGCGCATGCGTGGCTATACTTTCCAAAAATAATAAGAATAAAAAACAAGAAATGCGTCTGTCGAACGCGGATGCCACCTGCAGCATATTTGAGAAACTGTGACAAATTGGTTAACCGAAAAGTGTGACGGACGGACAGACGGACAGACGGACAAACAGACGGACGGTCCAAACAATATATGCCACCCGTTTCTTCGAAACCCGGTGGCATAAAAACACGTCATGTCATACGTTGGCATGTTATCATGCCGACGATATATTGTTTGCGTAAGTCATCTTAACTAGTTAATTATCGCGTCAAGACGACTTACTTAGATGATTATAACGTCAAGACGACTTATTAACTGGTCAAGACGAGAAATAAATAAATAAATGTATATGTCAGTAGTGGGCAGTATCACGTCTTAGACAGACGAGATAACGTGTTAATTATCACGTCCAACTTATCACGTCTTGACGTGATAATAAGTCGTCTTGACGAGATAATTATCGCATCAAGTGGTCTTATAAGGTGTATTTTGACGACTTAACTATCACGTTAGCACGTTAAGTTGATGGCAGAAATATGCCACCATACACTTGTGCCCAAGGTCGAGGACATATTTTGTGTTAAATAGTTGAGATATCCATTACTATTTGCTCTAGTTACACTTTTTAACATATCTGATGAGTCGACAGGGAAACGTTATTTAATGATCACAATCATGTACGCTACATGTAGATTGTATGAATTGTTGAAACACTTAAATATGCTCTGATTGAGGATCAGTGTTTCTCACAATGGTAAATCATAGTTTGATATGACAGTGTTCCAAATATATGATTGTGTATAATTTAGTGAACTAATTTGTACAGGTAATGTTGAATGGATTAAAATGAGCAATGAAGATTATTGATTATTTGTTTTATTTGTTTCTCTTGAATTACAAACGAGTGGAATAATGTGGATTATTCGGTTGAAAGATGGTGTCTCTGTAATTGGACGAGTTGCTGGAGGCAATTGGGTAAATGCCATTAAAGTGGCTATATCCGTAACTGAACAATTGTCACGCTCGTATATTGCCCATAAGTCTGTCAAACAGCTGTTTTATTGATTGGCATGTTCAACTGTTCGTACCAATGAATAATTGAGTACTGCAATACACACTCGCCAAACAGATGTCACTAGCAACAGTCGGCTCTGGGTGGTATGCACATTGTTGAATTATCAGCTAAGGATATAGTGACTTTAAGTGACAGCACAAGCACATTCGTTCATATGATAAATGGTATTAATGTATATTTAGTAATCAAGATTTTGTATGTGTGTGTAATTTCAGCTCTCTCTCTCTCTCTCTCTCCCTCGCGTCCTACCTTCATGAATAAAGAGACGCTTAAGTGAGTTGGTGCCTTGTTATCTACGAACCTAAGGGTCCGCTCCTTGTTACAACTGTAGCTCAAATAGTTTTTCAGTTATGTGGGACACAAGTAGAAAATCGCCAATTTTCACTAAGTCAAGGACCATACCTCTGCGAATACTGGATGAATCCGCATCTAAAACCCCAGGTGCACATCTTCACATGATGACAATATTCCTATAAGGTTTCATGACTGTAGCTCAAATAGTTTTTCAGTTATGTGCAACACAAGTTGAAAATCGCCACTTTTCACTAAGTCAATGACCATAACTCTGTGAATACTGGATGAATCGGCATCTAAAACCCCAGATGCGCAACTTTACACCATGTACATGGTGACAAACATTCCTATAAGTTTCATGACTGTAACTCAACTAGTTTTTCAGTTATGTGCGACACAGGTTGAAAATAGCCACTTTTCACTAAGTCAATGACCATAACTCTGTGAATAGTGGATGAATCCGCATCTAAAATCCCAGGTGCGCAACATCACATGATGACAAATATTACTATAAGGTTTCATGACTGTAGCTCAAGTAGTTTTTCAGCTATGCCCGACACAGTTGAAAATCGCCACTTTTCGCAGTTAAGTGCGATACAAGTTGAAAATCGCCACTTTTCACTAAGTCAAAGGCAATAACACTGTGAATACTGGATGAATCCGCATCTAAAAGCCCAGGTGCGCAATTTCACATGGTGACAAACATTTCTATACGGTTTCATGACTGTGGCTCAAATAGTCTTTTCAGTTATGAGCAACATCTTTGTGACGTATCAACAGCCAAATGGTAGTCAATAATAACTAGATTGGTCAGTAAGCGAGGCTTACGGAATACACCCAGCGTGGGGGCCCAACTACCCCCAAATATGTATACTACATGTATTTTCAAGTGTGTGGGCTTGTGACCTTGACTCTTAGTGTAGTTGCTTAAGAGCCAAAAAGGCCATGTTTGTGCACTTTTGGAAACAAACATGAAACTTGGCACACGGGTAGATACCACAAATACAAGCAACATAGACTATAGAACCACCTCGACAGAGCCCGGTGGCGCCTATGGCGCCACATAATGGAGCCACATGGTGGCTCACACGCCTTCATGGATAGGAGGAACATACATGTTGATGTAGTTGAAGTTTTTTATATGTTAACATATGTCATCATATTTGTAAAATGTGTGGTAATAATCGTAATCACATTATGTTGCTAGGTGGTGCCAGGTGGTGCCAGGTGGTGCCATCTGGTGGCGCATATATAGGATTAAACATGTTTTAGTGTTGAAATATACTTCTATATTTATACTCTCACGATATAACTTCCATATATTCACCTGATGTGTTTTCAATGATGTAACTGCAATCAACATGCAGTCATCTTTTATATACTGTGTTGCTAGGCTACATCTACAAGCTTTGATTTCATATTTTAATGGATACTATCTTATCAAATAGTATTATTAACACAAATGCTTGTGCAAAGTCTGTAATAAGCAAATATGATAGTATTGGTATATACTAACACAATATTATTGATTAGTTTATGCTATGCAATTGTCCCGACAGAGCACGGTGGTACCATGTGGCGCCTCTGGTGGAGCCACATGGTGGTTCCTATATCATCACACACAGAACTGCGGATTATATTGGGAATATGTTTACATGTTTTTTCCCCAATATGTTTTAATATGTCTTGGGATACATTTCATTTACAGTTTGTGGTTCTACTACGTATTTAGCGTTGCTACGTGATGCAGCATAGCGCCACATTTATGCAATACGCAAACATGTATCAACATTGCATTGTTATCATGAAATAATACGATATTTTATGACTATCATGAAATATTTCAAAATGTATACTGATGTTCCAAATGTGGTACTCCATAGCAACACGCGAGTGTCACATGTCTCATATCATTGACTCATGATGTACATACTGACTTTAGTACTCGACCAGTAACTCCTAATAGCTCAGATGAATCAGAGCCTGGAGATTATTTAGAAACAATGTCCAAAGAAATGCGGGAGTTGGCTAGGCGGAGAAGGATATCTTCCTGAAGGCCTACTTTAGTGATATTCAATCACAGGTCCACTTGCGAATGAGCGTTTCAGCTTGCATATATCGGATGCATAATGTGCGTCTATATGACATGACGTTGTTGACATTCCGCGAACATACAAAATGGCCAACATCCGCCCTCCATATTCCGACTCTGATCAGTCAGACGATTGAAGATGTAGGCAAAACACTGTATGACCAATATGTTGATCGTCGAATCATGAAAGCAACAATGGCTGTATCAGAACCAATACCTAGGCAGAAGTTGCCACTCTTCAGCAGGCCACACACTAGAACTCGCACTCGTTCTAGCTGCAAAGCGCTGATCTCGAAGTTCACCGTCATCTTATGTCGCGACTGTACGTTTCATGCCAAATAAGAGCAATTAATATTCATGCATGCATGCATGAACACCATCCATATCCACCAAGTTTACCATGGAAATGTCACAATGGGTAACAGGTCAGACTTATTGAAATGCTTATCGACAATGATCAGTCCATCAGCTGAAACTCCAACTATCGATACTATCGTATTCGATGGTGCGGCTATTGTGCACTTGCTTGAGCCAAAAACTGTTACGACGTTCAATGAATATGTAACATCGATAGTTCTACCATATATTGACACGCAAGTGAATAAAGGCTGATCGTGTTGACGTGGTCTGGGATTCATATGTGAAATACAGCCTGAAAGAACCAACCAGACAGAAACGAGGAAAGGGAATCAGGAGGCGTGTGGTAGGAACATCAAAGGTCCCACGGAACTGGCAACACGTTCTCTGTGTCTCGGATAATAAGGTAGAATTGTTTGATCTCCTGTCAAATGCAACTATAAACAGGTCATACACAAATGCTGAGGTCTACATTACAAAGGGAGAGTCTGTCCTTTCCTCACATGCAGAATCCGACTATTCATCAATGAGTCCATGTAACCATGAGGAGGCTGATACTAGGGTAATTCTCCATGTGAATGATGCTCCAACAAAAGGAAGCAAAACGTGTCTAATCAGAACTGTATATACGGATGTCTTAGTTCTAGCCATTGCCTATGCAGACAAAATTGACATTGACGAATTATGGGTGGCATTTGGCACTGGCAAGGCATTTTGCTATATACCTTCTCACGAATTTACACGCACATTGGGATCTCCTAGCGTTTCAGCACTGCCAGCATTTCATTCGTTCACGGGCTGCGACACGGTGTCAGCATTTGTAAGACGAGGCAAGACAACTGTGTGGTCAGTTTGGCAAGTATTCCCCGAGATTACAGAAGCATTCATTGAACTGTCTACATTTCATCAATGATATCAGTACAGAGGTTATCGCAGTTGTAGAAAGGTTTACAATTCTGATGTATGACCGAACCAGCGAACCGATGGATATCAATGAAGTTAGAAAAGATCTGTTCATAAGAAAGGGCAGATTCAGACATGAAAGTCTTCTTCCAACTAAAGCAGACCTAAAGTAACATGCTAAAAGGGCAACGTATCAAGGTGGACATGTGTGGGGGGCAGGCCATGTCTCCAACGATGGAACTGCCTAATCCAGAAGACTGGGGATGGTCAAAAACCGATGATGGGTGGGGGCCCCACTGGACAGAATCCTCAAAGGGGTGTCGTGAACTAATCAAATGTAGCTGCAAGAAAGGGTGCAACATTGGTCGTTGTGGATGTTCACGAGCAAATATTTCATGCACAACACTATGTTCATGCATGTGCATTGAAACCTAATAGGCTAATAACTGATGTGAACATAGCATACCACGCCTCGTATTAACTTCACAAACAATTGAAAGTTCTTTTTTTGTCATTGTAGGTCATATATCGGCCGACCGTAAAAGGACAGTACGTTATTTAATACACGTATCGTGGCATTCGTGGGTATGTTGTATGGATCTAATAGTGGGATTAGAATATAACCATTTTGTTCTTCGCAACATGATAGATTCAGTGACCGTATTTGTAACAGCATTTCTCAAACCAAACTGCCCAGGTACACATGCTGGTTTGAGGCGACTCTGTTCTTAAATGCTGTAAGACTTGTTGTTTCAATGGACGGCCCAACCAATTTGTGACAAGATGTCGTTAGAAACATTAGCTAATACAAAAGCGTATTAATTGAACGCATACGGTAAAGTAAATACTAGTACTATCGTTGACATGGATTCACGTGCAGCATAATACTTACTGGCGTGTGTACCCTAGCAACACAGTTGATCCAGAATAATAAGTCTGCTTTACAGCTGCATGCTTGGTAAACCCACCGAGAGAAACTTTATCATTATTACTGAGAACATAAGCAAATATAACTAAAATGAGGCAAAAATTGGGTAAATTTAAAACAATGCACCACCAGGTGGCTCCACCTAGCAACGCAGTTGTCATAGAAGTGAGGTATTTTGTATGCCTATGCATATTTCTCGTGTAATGGCTTCTAATAAGATTGAAAACTCACAATTAAACCTGTAGTTATGGGCATTCAATTCACGTGGGAAGGTGAGCCATCATGTGGCGCCATTATGTGGCGCCACAGGGCGCCACCGGGTGCTGTCGAGGTGGTTCTATAGCCTATGCTGCTTACATTTATGATATCTACCTGTGTGCAAAGTTTCATGTTTGTTTCCAAAAGTGCACAAACATGTCCTTATCCCACTACACTATCTGGGCTTAGTGCGGGCGGCACAAACGTTAATTTTTCACAGGGTGGTAGATGTTCATTGGAGCAATGCGTGTGTGAAATGTGAAGCAGATCTGAGCAAGGAAATAACCAAGTATGTGACATTGACCTCGAGACCAGCGGGGATTTGTCAAGCATGATAGAGCCTTAGAGGAATGCATGCATGAGATATTAAGATATGAACGAAATAGAAGTTATAACATACATGTATTTCTATTTCTCTGATGTTAAGTTTTGTAAAGAGACTAAGTATGTGACCTTGACCTTGGGATCAGCGATGGCTGGACGGTCGTGGACTTGTCACAGCATGATATTACAACCTTAGAGGAATGCACGAGTGAAGAAGTAAGAATTTTCAATGAAGGAAATAGAACTTATTTCTCTGATGTTAAGTCTAGTAAAGATACCAAATACTTGATCTTGACCTTGGGATCAGTGGGGATTGGACGGTCGTGGATTTGGCACAGCATGGTAGTAGAGCCTTACAGGAATGCATGTGTGAACTGTTAAGCATTGTAGATGAAGGAAATAGAATATATAACATATTTCTCTGATGTTATGTTTAGTGACGGACGGATGGACGGATGAACAACCTAACTCCAGTATACCACCACACATTTCTTGATTGGTGGCGTATCCGATCAAGTTAAATTTAGCACGAAATATCCTCGACTTGCTGTCAGATTATGACCTTGAATGCTGACTTTCAAATGTGATAATTAGCCGAGAATCACAAGTGTATGACGAATGACAAGTGGAAACTGTATTTATACAAGAATGATTGATATATCTCAGCTCTTTTTGTGAAATGGATCTACAACGAGAAAGGGGCAGAGACGTTGAAATAATCCACTTGGCGTGGAAACCTCAGCATAAGTCAGCACTAACCTGGTGGACCGTGGATCAGGGAGAATCTGGACTTCCGGGCTTTATCTATACTAATCTAGTGGACACTGGATCAGGGAGAATCTCAACTTCAGGAATTTATCTATACTAACCTGGTGGAGCCTGGATCAGGGAGATATCGAATTCAGGGCTTTATATATACCTACCTGGTGGACCATGCATCAGGAAGAATCTCGACATCCGGGCCTTATCTATACTAACCTGGTGGACCATAGATCAGGGAGAATCCCGACTTCAGGGCTTTATCTATAATAACCTGGTGGACCCTGGATCAGGGAGAATCTCGACTTCAGGGATTTATCTATACTAACCTGGTGGACGCTGGATCAAAGAGAATCTCAACTTCAGGGCTTTATCTATACTAACCTGGTGGACCCTGAATCAGGGAGAATCTCGACTTCAGGGCTTTATCTATACTAACCTGGTGGACCCTGGATCAGGGAGAATTTCAACTTCAGGGCTTTATACAAACCTGGTGAACCCTGGATCAGGGAGAATTTCAACTTCAGGGCTTTATCTATACTAACCTGGTGGACCCTGGATCAGGGAGAATTTCAACTTCACGGCTTTATCTATACAAACCTGGTGGACGCTGGATCAGGGAGAATCTCAACTTCAGGACTTTATCTATACTAACCTGGTGGACCCTGGATCAGGGACAATCTCAACTTCAGGGCTTTATCTATACTAACCTGGTGGACCCTGGATCAGGGAGAATCTCAATTTCAGGGCTTTATCTATACTAACCTAGTGGACCCTGGATCAGGGAGAATTTCAACTTCAGGGCTTTATCTATACAAACCTGGTGGACGCTGGATCAGGAAGAATCTCAACTTCAGGACTTTATCTATGCTAAACTGGTGGACCCTGGATCAGGGAGAATCTCAACTTCAGGTCTTTATCTATACTAATCTGGTGGACCCTGGATCAGGGAGAATCTCAATTTCAGGGCTTTATCTTTACTAACCTGGTGGACCCAGGATCAGGGAGAATTTAAACTTCAGGGCTTTATCTATAGAAACCTGGTGGACGCTGGATCAGGGATAATCTCAACTTCAGGGCTTTATCTATACTAACCTGGTGGACCCTGGATCAGGGAGAATCTCGACTTCAGGGCTTTATCTATACTAACATGGTGGACCCTGGATCAGGGAGAATATCGACTTCAGGGCTTTATCTATACTAACCCGGTGGACACTGGATCAGGGAGAATCTCGAATTCAGGACTTTATCTATACTAACCCGGTGGACCCTGGATCAGGGAGAATCTCGACTTCAGGGCTTTATCTATACTAACCTGGTGGATGCTGGATCAGGGAGACTTTCTACTTCGGGGCTTTATCTATACTAACCTGGTGGACGCTGGATCAGGGAGAATTTAGATTTTGGGGCTTTATCTATACTAACCTGGTGGACGCTGGATCAGGGAGAATTTAGATTTTGGGGCTTATACTAACCTGGTGAACGCTGGATCAGAGAGAATCTCGACTACAGGGCTTTATCTATACTAACCTGGTGAACCCTGGATCAGGGAGAATCTCGACTTCCGGACTGTATCTATACTAACCTGGTGGACCATGGATTGGGGAGAATCTCGACTTCAGGGCTTTATCTATACCAACCTGTTGGACGGTGGATCAGGGAGAATCTCAATCAATACTAACCTGGTGGACGCTGGATCAGAGAGAATCTCGACTTCAGGGCTTTATCTATGCTAACCTGATGGACCCTGGATCAGGGACAATCTCGAATTCAGGGCTTTATCTATACTAACCTGGTGGACGCTGGATCAAAGAGAATCTCGACTTCAGGCCTTTATCTATGCTAACCTGGTGGACCTGGATTAGGGAGACTCTCGACTTCAGGGCTTTGTCTACACTAACCTGGTGAACCCTGGATCAGAGAGAATCTCGACTTCAGGGCTTTATCTATACTAACCTGGTGGACGCTGGATCAGGGAGAATCTCGACTTCAGGGATTTATCTTTACTAACCTGATGGACCCTGGATCAGGAAGAATCTTTTCATTCGGCTCATATTTAAGGGTGGGAATTGGCTCGAACACCTTCCATACCCGGAGGAAGAATCTCGACTTCATGGCTTTATCTATGCTAACCTGGTGGACACTGGATCAGGGAGAATCTCGACTTCAGGGCTTTATCTATACTAACCTGGTGGACGCTGGATCAGGGAGAATATCGACTTCAGGACTGTATCTATGCTAACCTGGTGGACCATGGATTAGAGAGAATATCGACTTCAGGGCTTTATCTATACAAACCTGGTGGACGGTGGATCAGGGAGAATCTCAATCTATACTAACCTGGTTGACCCTGGATCAGAGAGAATCTCGACTTCCGGGCTTTATCTATACTAACCTGATGGACCCTGGATCAGGGATAATCTCGAATTCAGGGCTTTATCTATACTAACCTGGTGGACGCTGGATCAAAGAGAATCTCGACTTCAGGCCTTTATCTATGCGTTCCTGGTGGACCCTGTATTAGGGAGAATCTCGACTTCAGGGCTTTGTCTACACTAATCTGGTGAACCCTGGATCAGAGAGAATCTCGACTTCAGAGCTTTATCTATACTAACCTGGTGGACGCTGGCTCAGGGAGAATATCGACTTCAGGGATTTATCTTTACTAACCTGGTGGACCCTGGATCAAGGAGAATATCGACTTCAGGGCTTTATCTATACTAACCTGGTGGACCCTAGATCACGGAGAATCTAGACGTTCCGGGCTTTATCTATACCAACCTGGTGGACGGTGGATCAGGGAGACTCTCAACTTCAGGACTTTATCTATACTAACCCGGTGGACCCTGGATCAAGGAGAACCTGAACATCAGGACTTTATCTATACTAACCCGGTGGACCCTGGATCAGGGAGAATCTCAACATCAGGGCTTTATCTATACTAACCTAGTGGACGCTGAATCAAATCAGGGACTTTATCTATACTAACCTGGTGGACCCTGGATCAGGGAGAATCTCGACTGCATGGCTTTATCTATAGCCTCCTGCTGTTTCCTATTGTCACGGTGCATGGGTGTTTTCGACATTAGGGCTTTATCTATACTAACCTGGTGAACCCTGGATCAGGGAGAATCTCGACTTCCGGACTGTATCTATACTAACCTGGTGGACCGTGGATTAGGGAGAATCTCGACTTCAGGGCTTTATCTATACCAACCTGGTGGACGGTGGATCAGGGAGAATCTCAATCTATACTAACCTGGTGGACGCTGGATCAGAGAGAATCTCGACTTCAGGGCTTTATCAATACTAACCTGATGGACCCTGGATCAATGATAATCTCAAATTCAGGGCTTTATCTATACTAACCTGGTGGACGCTGGATCAAAGAGAATCTCGACTTCAGGCCTTTATCTATGCGTTCCTGGTGGACCCTGGATTAGGGAGAATCTCGACTTCATGGCTTTGTCTACACTAACCGGGTGAACCCTGGATCAGAGAGAATCTCGACTTCAGGGCTTTATCTATACTAACCTGGTGGACGCTGGATCAGGGAGAATCTCGACTTCAGGGCTTTGTCTACACTAACCGGGTGAACCCTGGATCAGAGAGAATCTCGACTTCAGGGCTTTATCTATACTAACCTGGTGGACACTGGATCAGGGAGAATCTCGACGTCAGGGCTTTATCTATGCTAACCTGATGGACCCTGGATCAGGGAGAATTTCAACTTCAGGGCTTTATCTATACAAACCTGGTGGACGCTGAATCAGGGAGAATCAAAACTTCAGGGCTATATCTATACTAACCTGGTGGACCCTGGATCAGGGAGAATCTCGACTTCAGGGCTTTATCTATACTAACCCGGTGGACCCTGGATCAGGGAGAATCTCGACTTCAGGGCTTTATCTATACTAACCTGGTGGAAGCTGGATCAGGGAGAATTTCTACTTCGGGGCTTCATCTATACTAACCTGGTGGACGCTGGATCAGGGAGAATTTCGACTTTGGGGCTTTATCTATGCTAACCTGGTGGACGCTGGATCAGAGAGAATCTCGACTACAGGGCTTTATCTATACTAACCTGGTGAACCCTGGATCAGGGAGAATCTGGACTTCAGGACTGTATCTATGCTAACCTGGTGGACTATGTATTAGGGAGAATCTCGACTTCAGGGCTTTATCTATACCAACCTGGTGGACGGCGGATCAGGGATAATATCAATCTATACTAACCTGGTGGACGCTGGATCAGAGAGAATCTCGACTTTAGGGCTTTATCTATACTAACCTGATGGACGGTGGATCAGGGAGAATCTCAATCTATACTAACCTGGTGGACCCTGGATCAGAGAGAATCTCGACTTCCGGGCTTTATCTATACTAACCTGATGGACCCTGGATCAGGGATAATCTCGAATTCAGGGCTTTATCTATACTAACCTGGTGGACGCTGGATCAAAGAGAATCTCGACTTCAGGCCTTTATCTATGCGTTCCTGGTGGACCCTGGATTAGGGAGAATCTCGACTTCAGGGCTTTGTTTACACTAACCTGATGAACCCTGGATCAGAGAGAATCTCGACTTCAGGGCTTTATCTATACTAACCTGGTGGACGCTGGATCAGGGAGAATATCGACTTCAGGGATTTATCTTTACTAACCTGGTGGACCCTGGATCAAGGAGAATATCGACTTCAGGGCTTTATCTATACTAACCTGGTGGACCCTGGATCACGGAGAATCTAGACGTTCCGGGCTTTATCTATACCAACCTGGTGGACGGTGGATCAGGGAGAATCTCAACTTCAGGACTTTATCTATACTAACCCGGTGGACCCTGGATCAAGGAGAACCTGAACATCAGGACTTTATCTATACTAACCCGGTGGACCCTGGATCAGGGAGAATCTCAACATCAGGGCTTTATCTATACTAACCTAGTGGACGCTGAATCAAATCAGGGACTTTATCTATACTAACCTGGTGGACCCTGGATCAGGGAGAATCTCGACTGCATGGCTTTATCTATAGCCTCCTGCTGTTTCCTATTGTCACGGTGCATGGGTGTTTTCGACTTTGGGGCTTTATATATACTAACCTGGTGGACGCTCGATCAGAGAGAATCTCGACTACAGGGCTTTATCTATACTAACCTGGTGAACCCTGGATCAGGGAGAATCTCGACTTCCGGACTGTATCTATACTAACCTGGTGGACCGTGGATTAGGGAGAATCTCGACTTCAGGGCTTTATCTATACCAACCTGGTGGACGGTGGATCAGGGAGAATCTCAATCTATACTAACCTGGTGGACGCTGGATCAGAGAGAATCTCGACTTCAGGGCTTTATCTATACTAACCTGATGGACCCTGGATCAATGATAATCTCGAATTCAGGGATTTATCTATACTAACCTGGTGGACGCTGGATCAAAGAGAATCTCGACTTCAGGCCTTTATCTATGCGTTCCTGGTGGACCCTGGATTAGGGAGAATCTCGACTTCAGGGCTTTGTCTACACTAACCGGGTGAACCCTGGATCAGAGAGAATCTCGACTTCAGGGCTTTATCTATACTAACCTGGTGGACACTGGATCAGGGAGAATCTCGACGTCAGGGCTTTATCTATGCTAACCTGATGGACCCTGGATCAGGGAGAATTTCAACTTCAGGGCTTTATCTATACAAACCTGGTGGACGCTGGATCAGGGAGAATCTCAACTTCAGGGCTATATCTATACTAACCTGGTGGACCCTGGATCAGGGAGAATCTCGACTTCAGGGCTTTATCTATACTGACCCGGTGGACCCTGGATCAGGGAGAATCTCGACTTCAGGGCTTTATCTATACTAACCTGGTGGACGCTGGATCAGGGAGAATTTCGACTTTGGGGCTTTATCTATGCTAACCTGGTGGACGCTGGATCAGAGAGAATCTCGACTACAGGGCTTTATCTATACTAACCTGGTGAACCCTGGATCAGGGAGAATCTGGACTTCAGGAATGTATCTATGCTAACCTGGTGGACTATGTATTAGGGAGAATCTCGACTTCAGGGCTTTATCTATACCAACCTGGTGGACGGTGGATCAGGGATAATATCAATCTATACTAACGTGGTGGACGCTGGATCAGAGAGAATCTCGACTTTAGGGCTTTATCTATACTAACCTGATGGACGGTGGATCAGGGAGAATCTCAATCTATACTAACCTGGTGGACCCTGGATCAGAGAGAATCTCGACTTCCGGGCTTTATCTATACTAACCTGGTGGACGCTGGATCAAAGAGAATCTCGACTTCAGGCCTTTATCTATGCGTTCCTGGTGGACCCTGGATTAGGGAGAATCTCGACTTCGGGGCTTTGTTTACACTAACCTGGTGAACCCTGGATCAGAGAGAATCTCGACTTCAGGGTTTTATCTATACTAACCTGGTGGACGCTGGATCAGGGAGAATATCGACTTCAGGGATTTATCTTTACTAACCTGGTGGACCCTCGATCAGGGAGAATCTGGACTTCAGGACTGTATCTATGCTAACCTGGTGGACCATGTATTAGGGAGAATCTCGACTTTAGGGCTTTATCTATACTAACCTGATGGACCCTGGATCAGGGATAATCTCGAATTCAGGGCTTTATCTATACTACCTGGTGACGTGGATCAAAGAGAATCTCGACTCAGGCCTTTATCTATTGCGGTTCTGGTGGGACCCCTGGATAGGAGAATCTCGACTCAGGGCTTTGTTTACACTAACCTGGTGAACCCTGGATCAGAGAGAATCTCGACTTCAGGGTTTTATCTATACTAACCTGGTGACGCTGGATCAGGGAGAATATCGACTTCAGGGATTTATCTACTAACCTGGTGACTGGATCAAGGAGAATCTCGACTTCAGGGCTTTATCTTTACTAACCTGGTGGACGACTCGGATTTCACTAACATGTGGGACTGATCAAGGAATCTCGACTTCAGGGCTATTTATTCTATACCTACCCTGTGCGGGCTGGAAGCCAGGGAGATATCGGATAATCGGCTTTCTTTAATTTTAATCCTGGTTTGGACCTGGTATCAGGGAGAATCTAGACGTTCCGGGCTTTATCTATACCAACCTGGTGGACGGTGGATCAGGGAGAATCTCAACTTCAGGACTTTATCTATACTAACCCGGTGGACCCTGGATCAAGGAGAACCTGAACATCAGGACTTTATCTATACTAACCTAGTGGACGCTGAATCAAATCAGGGACTTTATCTATACTAACCTGGTGGACCCTGGATCAGGGAGAATCTCGACTGCAGGGCTTTATCTATAGCCTCCTGCTGTTTCCTATTGTCACGGTGCATGGGTGTTTTCTTCCCTTCCATGACGGTGTCTGGAATATACAGGTCCCTCTCATCCAAGTTGTCTGCTTCCTGTCTATGATCGGTGTCTGCAATATGTTAGTGGGGATTCAGCACCACAGGATGAAGGAAATGATGTCAGTTTTCCCACGTACATTTTTGCACTTTAAAGGCATTGTGTCTCAAATGTGGGTGTGACTGGAGAAATGGGGCTTATGGGAGTTGAGACCAGCGTATCTCCTGATCAAGTAGCACACCCATGTAGCATGATAACCATCTATACTGCTTGTTCGTACTATAACGGATGTTTCATTGATCAAATAGTGAACAGTGCAGATCCTGGTCAGACTGTGCGAATGCACAGGCTGATCTGGATGTACACTCATTGCAAAATCCATAAGCCCCATTTCTCCAGTCACGGCCACAAATGATGTATCATATATTATAGATGTTGTTTAAGAGTTTGCGGCTTGCAAATGACATACTAGTATATCAACCAAATGCAGTCCGGTTCACTGCTATAATATGGACGTCACATAAGACTGCCAATATCGTTTCAGACTATTTTGATAAAGACCATGTGTTCGAAAATTTAATAAAAAGAGTGACTTCAAAATAATGTGTAAAATACAATATTAATGGTGTTATAATATTAAGGATATGGCACAGAAAATGTACATGTTTCTTGCTCAAAAGTAGTATATCCTATCAGAAATGGTTAATCTTGTTATTACAAAAAAAATCATCCAAATACATATAGCAAGACACAAGAGGCTCAAATGGGTCTGTATCACTCACCTGGCCTACGGACCATAACAGTTACTGTGAAGTTTGACCAGTATCGGCCAAGTGATTGTCTCCTCGATACCTTCGATTTGATATATAACATTACCATATGTGAAATTTGACCCCAACTTGATCCCCGGGGCCCTACACATTTTTGATCCGGGGTTATCATTTCAACAAATCTGAAAGAGCATTGACTAACGATCTTTCCTGCCAAGTTTCATCGAAATCGGTCAGGCGGTTCAGGAGAAGATTTGTTAAGAACTTGACATCATTTTATATGGCGGCCATCCTGGATTATGCCATGACCTCTATTTTAAAAAAATATGAAAAAGCTTCACCCATGGACCATAACTGTGAAGTTTGACCAGCATCGGCCAAGCGATTCATGAGAAGAGGACGTCTGAAATCTATAATTTATAAAAGGATGACCTTTTGGCAGCCAACATGGAGGACGTAATCAACCAATGTTGATAAACCAGATGGCCGCGGCCTGCATGTCGAGCCCGCCAAGGCATCTGGTGATCTCAGTGTAAGATATATATATAATGTAACAACGGATACATTGAAAAACAAGAACTGGTATCGTTAAACGAAGCTAATCCTCCCGCTGGCAGCCTTGTTAATACAATAAAAACCAAGTACTCAGTAACCTTGACATTGGGCGGACGTGGGTCATGTGTAAAACAAAGCACCATCTCTATTTGAAAACAATTTGTTGAACATGTTTGCCTTACAAACAAGGTGAACTTCTAACTCTTGACGTTGGGCACAGTGGCTGCATGCATGGGATAGAGAATGAATATATGGATGATGACTAATAAGCATATAAAGTTTCAAGCCAATCGGGCTTATGGTTACAGAGAAAATAGGTACCTGAAAACATTAATGCAAACTTCTAAGTCCTTTACCCTTGACCTTGGGCACAGGGACCGCATGAGTGGGACACATAATGAATATATGGATGATTACCAATCTGCATACAAAGTTTCAAGCAAATCTGACTTACAGTAACAGAGATAGTTGGTATGTGAAAAATTTAACGCAACGTTTGACAAAAACTTTAATACAAACTTCTAAGTCATTTGATCTTGACCTTGGGGCACAGGGGCCGCATGCGTGGGACACAGAATGAGTATATGGGTGATGACCAATAAGCATACACAGTTTCAAGCAAATCTGACTTACAGTTACAGAGATAGTAGGTATGTGAAAAATTTAACGCAAACTTCTAAGTCATTTAACCTTGACCTTGAATGGAATACAGCATGCATCAGATATAAGATATTTAAAAGCTTTACCACAAATTTCGGACGAACGGACACCCGGAGGTCATTGTGATCACTATGTATTGCTTTCCGCAAGCGGGCTCGACAAACATGATCCAGAGTGATCGTCTTGTCGTTACCTCCGATTCAATATATAATATTACCATATTTGGTCCAATTTGACCCCTAGTTGACCCCCGGGGCCCGGCCCATTTTTGTTCCCGGGGTCATCATTTTAACAAACTGAATGAGCATTAACTATCGATAATCTATCTATCTTTCAATAGTCGTGAACCCCTGTGCGCGTCTAACTGCCAAGATTCGTCGAAATCGATCTAGCGGTTCGTGAGACGACGATTTTTTAAGAATTTGACCTACTTTTCTACGGCGGCCATCTTGAATTATGCAACAGCTTTCCATTTTAACACATATGAAAAGCTTTTTCCCATGGACCTTCCCCGTGAAGTTTGGTCAACATCGGCCCAGTGGCTCAGAAGTAGAAGAGTGTTGGATGGACGACGGACGAAAAGCGGTAACAATAGCTCACTTGATCCTTCGTGAGCACTCTTGTGCAAGTTTTGTCGTGATTGGCTTGTCTCACTTGAATTTAAAGGCACACCAGGTAAACGTAATCGATTTCGAGTAATACCTTATATAACGAGTTACCCGTCTCTGTATAAGTCTCTGTTTTCATACATGTATCATACCTAGCGGTGGAATGGGCGCATTGTTCAGGGCTATCCGCTCTGCTAGTGAGCAACTTGTTGAGGGCAACGACTTCAGCAAACATTCTGTCCTCCTGGAACAAAAATAACGTACAGAAATATTAACTACAGCACGATTGCTTATTCAATCACACAGAACATTGTCGGACTTAAGTGAGGTATTTTTACTCTTTGCATGCTGGAAAACTTGTGGGATATAAATAGTTGAAAAATAGCGGACGACAATTCATTACATTTTCTTTTATTTCTCCCTGTAAATACCATCAATATGCCTTGGAATTTCACGAGAATCGAGTTTAGAGGAAAAGTTATTTACAGAGAATCGGGAGAAATACTCGTAATTTGTTGACTGTTATTTTCACCGCTAGCGTACAAAGAGTTACACCATTCCAGTCTAGTTTTTTAAGTACATCGTGTACAATTAACCTTCACGTGCTGCAAATCTCTAACATATTTATTTGTAAAAAACAAGATACAAAGCAATACGACATCAACGAAACAGATTCCGCCAATTCTACATCATGTTTAGATTCTCTTTTTACAGGAGTCGGCTGAGAAAACGAACTAAATCCATGATCCTCTTTTTTCAAAGACCATTACAAGGCTTACACGCCTCAACAGATTCACGGTTAAATATCAACCATTATCAAAATGAAACGACAATTCTTTTTCCAGAATAAATCTCAAAATGTGCTGCTAGTAGATAATGTTTGCAGCTAATATAGTCAGTCACAGATAGTGATTTCACACATATCAGTAGCTGATTTAAACATTTATTTTTTCCGAAATGCATCATTTCATATAGAACTAACGACTGCATATATCTGATGATTAAAAGTATGCAGAATTATTATGCTGAATTTATTACATTATCACAGTCAAATTCAGTATAATAAAAATTATTAAATTTATCCTTAAATTGAAAATTTCTCCCTCAAAGTATACTTTGCTAGATAAATATACTTTGCAATGTTGATGAACTAGGCTACGGATCTGTTATCAACAACTCAATATAAATTTTATGGATGTACATTTACAATTTATTTTGCAGACAGCAGCAGCATGGTACCACCAAATTCACCGAAGCTGGCCATGGCTCAGCACCATGCTAAACTTGTCTGCAAGAATCAATGTATTGCATTGACGCTTTTTATCAGTACACTGCTTAAATTAACCCTCAGAATGCGGGAACCGATTGTTTTTGTTTATTGTTGTTTTATATATTGCCTTCTTTCTCAATACAAACAGGGTTTGACATCATTTTATAATCATTTCCATTCAAAATGATTCTAATGGACATGATTTCATTCTAGCATAAATAAAGCTCTGTCAAACCATGTTTTTGATGAGAAAAATGGATATATTAGTGATTAGTGTAAGCCCTATTCACACTGAAAATATGCCGACTGAAACACAGCTGAAACTATTTTGTTAGAAACTTAACCCTTATTACGATGAAATACATTTTGTCATCTGCTTTTTTTGTTAAGAATTAAAGCAAAACTGAAAAACAGCAGACGACAATGTCCTTCTCCAGCGTAGTGAGGGTTAATTTGGCCATGTGTGTGGGGGTAAGACATCAGTGAGCATTACCTGTCGACTTCAGTCTTAGATAATATCTCCACGTTGAATTCCCGGTACTTCTGTCCCAATATCTCTGGCGGTAGGTTCGTTGCTAGACGATGGAGAATGAAGGTCACAATGATCTTCCCATCTTGGCTCGTACCATCTCCGAATGCTTGACCTTTCTTTCTTTTAACACCGGATACCTGTGCATGTCCAATCCACACCTTGTTGGTTGTCGGTACTGTGCATGCCGATGTAACTTCCTTCATTCCATTTGCCGTCATGGTGTACTTCAAACACAGCCAGTCATATGATTGGGCAGCCGTTTTGGAACGTATTTCCCCATCCTCGTCCTCATCTACTATACCACCGAGTTCAATGTTACGCACCTCACAGAAGCTCTGTGACAGAACAAAGCTTCCTTGCCTGCCAGTAAATTTGATTGGAATTATGTTAATGTTGCACGATTCCTCGTTGGTCACCGCGTCTGTTGCTGCCTCCATCTCAATAAGAGGGATCCACTTCTCAATGTAGACATCTGCATTTTTGTACGTGTCCTGTGTGGATTTTGTACTGTATGCACAGAGCATGCGCACTGGGTCTTGTGTGTGCTGAAGGCAGAACTGAACGTTCTTCGTCATATTGTACATCTGTGGTCTCGGCGACAGGATTCCTTTCTGTGGTTCAGCCGTCATCTGTACCTTCACAATCTGCCCATGCGTGAATGCCATACTGAACTTTGTGTTTGGTTTCATGTTCGCTGAGTCCCTACATTCCGTACTGACGTCATCCAGGCCCGTTCCGCTTTCTACAGCGGCGTACAAATTATTTGTCCTTCTGTGTAAATGCTGCAAACGATCCTGAACAGCATAGCGTAAAATCCTTGCCCAACTGTGCATTGTCACATACATGGCTTCTGGGTGTTGATTTAACACTCGTACATGGTCTTCTTTTGACTCTGGTGTGCTTGATGAAAACCCTTTCGTATCATAGAGCCGTTTTTGCCAACACGCATGCACAGTATCACACCCTGTTCTCACATCTGTAATAACCTTTGGCTTGAAGCCCACGTTTAGCAAGTTGAATTTCACCTCACGAAAGTGTTTGGCAACATGCTTCATTTCTGGTGCACACAACGAAAGTCCTCTGTCCGATACATCGTCGATAAAACAGTTTATCATCTTGGGGCTTGATTTGAGTTTAATAGCATTCTGTAACGCCTTGCAACTCTCGCCATAGGCTTTGGCTCTTTTCATGGTGGAGTTGACATGCAAACAAACATTTTCCACCTCTGCCTTGCTATAGGAGCAGGCCCTTCCGTCCAGCATGTCGTGGATCTGTCGGTGAACAACCACGTCAATGTAGCGACGAATTGGCGACGTAAAGTGGGTGTAAGGATACATGTCCAAAGAATAATGTTTGTCATCAGCAGATGCCTCGATACTTCCAGAACAACGATAACCAGCTCGCTTTTGTATCGCTAACCAGTGGCTGTATGCCAAGTACTGTAACGGATGATGATCATCCATTTTAACAAATTTCGAGCTGCCTTCCTTGCCAGTCTCAATGGCATGCCACAGCCATTTCTGGACAAAAACATTTGTCCCTGACGTTGTTTCCAGCACAGCTTCAAGAGCAGGTTTTCTGTAGTCTGATATTTTCTTGTCTTGAAGATGCAGCACGATATCCAAAACAAGTCCTTCCTTTTTGACAAAATCTTCCATACTCTCTTTTGAAGGAGGCGGCTGACATCGTAATGGGACAGTTTGTCCAAATTTCCTGAGCAAGCATATTGCTATCATCTGGTTGGCCATAATCATGAATTCCTCCACGAGATAGTGAGCCTCCAGTGTACCAGTCAGTGAATCATCGCCATCGCCGTCTCCAGCCACTAGGTCCAATGCATACATGGAGTTACCGAGCCTCCGTTTCCGAATCTCACGTGCCATCTTGAACAATCGTACTATGTTATTGGACACTGTTTCTCTATCCTCTGTCATGGGTTTGGTTTCTATAATCTCCTGGGCTTCTCTATATGTGAATTTCCTATGTGATCTGATGAACGACTTTACTATCTGGAAGTTGTTGCCTTCCATTTGGAGGCGGCGGCCTTGACTGTCCAGGTAGAAAAACACGGTAAGGGTGAGACGCATTTTACCTGGAACAAGGCTGATAATATGGTTGCTCAGTGGTTCTGGAATCATAGTCCTCGGCTGCCTGATGCCTGGATAAAAGGTCATAGCGCGCTCTTGTGCTTCAACATCAATGGCATCACCTTTCTCTACATAGGCAGCAACATCAGCTATATGTATACCCACCCTGTATTCGCCTCTGTGTGGTTCGATGCTGAGTGCATCGTCCAGGTCCTGGGAATCTGGAGGGTCGATAGTAAATGTGGTCACATCGGTCAGGTCAGTTCGGCCCTTCAACGAAGATCTGTGTGGTTCGTCTCCAATTCGTCGCGCTATGCTTTCTAGCTTCTTCACAGTAGAACTATTGTACAGCATTGGTACTTCATGTTGTAGATCTAGAATTTTCGAACCAGTTTTCAGGGAATCGCCATATGGCAGGATCTTCAGAACAACTCCTCTGGGGTATACATATGACCTGCTCCAATTTATGTACGCAACCAGAAAAATGTATTTATCACGGTCGCTTGGGTGCACGTCAACTATTTGTGAAAATTCTAGTGTCCCATGCTGATGGTTGTAATCGTACAATTCCACTTTGTATTTTCTCTGTTTTGGGCAAGTGTCCATGATTTCCTTATTCATGATGTGTATTTTGGGCAAAGTCTTACACATTGGGCGCACCAAGTGTGCTTCTGTATCATCCAGTGTACACACGAATACGGGGTGTTTCACATTCTTCAGTCGGCGGTTCAATTTACCTAAAACACGTCCGTAGTGTTTGTCCTTCTTCTTATGATTTCCGTCGAGCAGTTCCACAACAACCTCATCCTCATTAAACACCTGACCAGCCTTTGACCGACCCGAAATGTCGATACTTGATATCCTACTGTCTGCGTCTATCGGTGTGCACGTCGCCATGTGTGATCCTTCAATCTGGATCGTACAGCGAATGTACTTTTCTGGCAGCAGGAGTTTAGATTTCAGCTGAGTCACATCAAGCATCTCATCATAATACGGTCCTCTCCTCAAGACATGTTTTCGTTTATCAGTAAACTGATTGAGGTATGACTGATTCAAGTCGATGCCCGATTGTAGAAGTTTTGTGTCACTTTGAGCGTCAAGATCCTCATCACTAGCATCTTTGTCACGATGTACCCGACAACTCCGTTCGTAGAATGTTGTGTCTGAATACTCAGTATCATCGTCTACATCTGTATTTGGATAAACATCTTCTCCCCCATGATCAGGCAATCTGTCGTCTTCCGAGTCCGACTCATCGTTTGATTGAGACAGCTGAAATGAAGCATCAGTGTGGCTGAATATCCTTGTAGATATGCTACATATACTCGTGTCTCTGGATCGGCCTGGCTTTACGTTTTCCGCTTCCTGGAGCCTATTTATTACTAGAAGCCTAGGCTCAGCAGACTCAGGTGATCGTTGATAGATTGTAGACATTCCTTGTGAATTAGCGTTATTGTTGTTGGTATTGTCATCGACCACAGACTGCGGAAGTGTTGAGCTGATACAGGTGTCTGGGCGGGATGTCCGGTTCACAAGGCGTGGGTCATGTTTGAGCGACACAGCCATAGATGTTTGGGCAGTCGGTTCTCGAGATCTTGCTGAAAAAGAATGTAACGTGGACAATTTGGAAAATCTCAATTTATATGACGGAGATTATAGAACTTTCAAATACATACTTTGTTCTTTTGATAAAAATTCAGGAAGTTTTGACTGGTCGAGGTAGTGTTATTTTAGTGATTTCTGCTCAGTAGCATAACAAGAGAACACCAGGATAGTGACCTTTGATGGTTTATAAGACAAGGTTAGGAGACGAGTATGAATTTTCGTAGCCCCACTCCCCAAAAGTAATATGATTAGTAGTCGTCTGATAACTTTTATAATTGGTATAACCGGATTCAACTCTCACATACGAAAAAGCACAAGGGTCAAACCAGGGATACCGGTATTCCGTTAAGGATGAAACCCATCATTAAATGTACCCTTCGCATACTCCCAACCAACTGCCCACTTCATTGAAAGAAATATGTACATGTTTACATTGTGCCATTACACTGCCATCATTCTGTAAAGGGCCTTGGGATGCAGTTGTGTTTAATATGCATAGTATAGTCCTTGACAATATGTCAAGACTAGTGAAAAATGCATGTATTGTAAATATTCCATCTCTGTCACAAGTCACAAGTTATGTAGGTTTCAATTTTAAATTACCTTGGTTTATGCAGGACTTATTGTGACATCAAAAATGACCCATAAATACTTAGTTGTGTGTGTATTCATTTTATGTTTAACTTTCTGTCTTAATTAATTTCATATATTGATCAGTTATACAGAAATACAAAAATAGAAACAATACATTTGTATTTGATATTATTGGCAAAAACAACATCGTAACTTGCATAATTATTGAAATTAACTTTCTGTGATGTCACAGCTCATTTGCAACGATGTAGAATAACAAGAATTCCACCACGGAAGCGGTGTCGCGCCTTCCAAGGCATTTTACCGTAACATGATTATGGGCATGCGCTAAAGTAAGCATCACAACTAGATGGCCGCAGCCCGCATGACGAGCCCGCCGACGCATTTGATGGTCTCACAGTGTATTTATTTGAAGTTTGAATTAAGGGATGTGGAGATATAAGGTATGTAAAAGCTTAGAATGAAAATATGGATGATAATAAAGAAGTATTTGAAGCAAGGTTGAAGAAACCTTTTGACATTAAAAAAATGGATAAGTGTTTCCACAACCACGTGAAGGTCAAAATGGCCAAGGTCATGTTAATGGATGCGTAAGTGTGTTACGAATGCTGACATGTATCAAGTGTCCAAATATTGAAGCAATCCGTCCAGTAATATTAAAGTTATACCATGATGACGAAGCTTGTACAAACTTTTTGACATTTCGGGCGACGATGACGACGCGGACAACGACGAAGGAAGAAGAGCGACTATAGAAACCACTGACTATTATAACTTGTGACAGACATGGAATATTTGCATGCGGTTTTCACTTGTTATATTGCCAATGACTACTGTGTACATGACACACAACTGGGGTCCGTTTAACTAAACTTTGTATGACTAAAATGTTCGCAAATGCATGTTTATGATCGTCTGGAAATTTCAATTGATGGATTTACATTTGTTGAATATGCAGCCTATGCTCCATAAGTGTAAATCCAATAATTGTTTACAAGAAAACATTGTTAATGTGCAATTTACAGACTTTCATAATTTTGCACTTACAAACATTTCAGTTTAGTGAAACGGGAACCTGCATCACAGAGGTCCTTTAACATCATGTGAAAATGAAACATCAGCGAAAGTATCTTAGGAATACAGATCGATCATTATACATGGTACATATCAGTTTTGTGAAAATATGTTGTTTTTTTAGAGACAAATATAAAAGAACAGCAGAGAGCAATAGCCATGTCCCACATTTTAAGGTAATCTTTCCTAATATTTCCTTGGATTTTCCGTAAAGGGAATTTATTTTTCCAATTTTCTCTGTTTTCCCTGTTTTTCAGAGTGCATGGCGCCCTGTTTTATAATGCCATGGTTTAGAACACAACTTCACAACAATTTACGAAATTTCACTTTTGTTTCAGTCCCAAGATATTGAACAGAGGAATGTCTTAACCCTTAGAATGCATGAAACAAAAATAATTGTCTGCTGTTGTTTCGTACTTCGTATTTATTTTCAAAAAAAACATGTGTTGGCAGTGTTTTTGTTCAGAATAAATGAAATTAAAGAATAAACAGCAGACGGCAAATTTAATTCAGCATTAAAGGGTTAATAGTTTACCGCCAAATTAATCAGGAGTGACCAATCAGAACCCAAATCAACTAGAAAATGTGTTCATAGAACACGGAAGCCACACATATCGCTTTGATAATAAACGAGGCAAAAATCCAAGTTATAAATGACAGATAATCCAAGACCCGGGGGTCGGATAAAAACAAAACAAAACAACTTTGCGCATCTACTCATCATAAGAAAGCTACATATACATTTGCAGGTCTAAATAGTCAACAATAGTTCCGAAGGTCACACTATACGCCCGTCGAGGCAAGCCAGTCAACAAGGGGAGATAGCTCACTGAAAACAAATAGACTTCTTCGTCTTGCCTTGATAAACATGCATACCGCATTTGGTTACGATCTGTGAAGTAGAACTTGAGTTATTGCGTGGACAAGGATACAGAGTGCGACAATTAAAAATGGCTGCCATGGGGAAATAAGTCATCGGACAATTTTCAAAATTGAGTTAATGCGTAGACAATGATACAGAACGAGTGCGAAAATTAAAAATGGCCGCCAAGGGCAAAATCTTCTTTGTCTTGCCGTGATAAACATGTATACAAAATTTGGTTACGATCGAAGTAGAACTTGAGTTATTGAGTGGACAAGGATACAGAGTGCGACAATTAAAAATGGCTGCCATGGGGAAATAAGTAATCGGAAAATTTTCAAAATCAATAGGCTTCTTTGCCTTGCCGTGATAAACAAGTATAACGCTTACGTAATTTGCTTACGATCTGTGACATAGAACTTGAGTTAGTGCGTGAACAAGAATACAGAGTGCGAAAATTAAAAATGGATGCCAAGGGGAGATAAGTCATCGGAAATGTTTCAAAATAAAAAGGCTTCTTTGTCTTGCCGTGATGAACATTGTATATCGAAGTTGGTTACGATCGGTGAAGTAGATCTTGAGTTATTGCGTGGACAAGCTGTGCCAGCCCGCCGCCCACCGCCCGCCCGCCCGTACAAGATGAATACATAATACGTCCCGTTTTGTTCAAACAGGCGTATGAAATGGGGGAGATAATCCATAACTCGGGGTTGAATGAAAAATCAAAATAAACTTTGCGCTTCTATTCATCATAAGGAAACTACAAACCAAATTTCAGGTGTGTAGCTATTAGGGTTTAAATGTTTTACGACTTACAAGCCAAAATTGGAAAATTCTAAGTCGAAAAGGGGGAGATAATACATGAGCCCCGGGTCCTATCAACTCATCTACTCATCATAAGGAAGCTACATACCAAGTTTCAGGTCTGTAGCTAGTATGGTTTAAATTTGTTATGACTTACAAGGCAAAATTGCCAAATTCTAAAAGGGGGAGATAATCAATGACCCGGGGGTCGAATCAAAAAATGAAATAAACTTTGCGCATCTATTCATCATCAGGGAGTTACAAGTTTCGGGTCTGTAGCTATTACGGGTTAAAAGTTTTACGACTTACAAGGTTGGCGACGGACGGACGGACGGGCCAGGGTAACACTAAATGCCCCCTCCACTAGCGTGGTGGGGCATAACAATATACATGCATTTGAATAATAATTATAAGTGGATAATATATGTACGGTGATACAACTTACATAGCTTGTGTTTCTTCGTATTTTTTTGTTTGGGTTTCTGTCTTTCCCGTTTCTGTTTTTCCTGCAAATCAATATAAACCATTGAACTATCAATACAATGTTTACAGTGACTGCTATATATCAATGAATACTGTATACATACAATCGCATCTGGTCCTTGGTCATACACATGCGTTTGTGGCCTAATTATTGCATTTTAATATCAGCAAGGTGAGGAAATTCCATGCTAAATTTAACTTGGTCGAATTTCGCCATCCCTGGAAAACCCGCTAGCAGTGACGTAATTCCTTTCAGCGATTCAGTTTTATAGTCAAGTAGAGAGGAGGGGAAAGTTTGGTTAACATTATATTATGGTACCACTAACATTTTATAATTGATTTTGGTAGATTGGGATGTTAGTAATTCGAAACTAAATGCTGACAGTTTCATTCAGTTTTCGAGTATCCACATCATCAGTTAATAACATCAATCAATAAACGTTAGTAGTACCCTAATACAAGGTTCACCCCCCAATTCGACTAGACTATTACTGGTCACTGACTACTGCTTTGCTGCAGATACATGTATGACACAAAAACAAGCCTGCGTGAAACTCTTCAAATACTTTATTACAATATATTTTCAGCGTTACACACTTCTATATCATCATAATAAACACTGTAACACTTTAACACACAAAATACGTGCATGATAAGTAAAAAAACAAATTAAAAAATGTGAGAACTGAATGTTATCGCTGACGTAGTGTCCAGTCAAAACATGTTTTTAATAGTGAATAGTCATGGCGAGTGCATCCGTGGCATTTTACAAACACATTGTGCATATTTGACCCTGACCATTAGCATGGGGACGGGGTGTCGCATGAGCGGGCTATGGAATTTTAATAAGAAAGCATGTGCAGTCAATTGGACAGGGCTGTGGGGAGAAAATATAGTACTGAAAAAAGTTGAGAGGAGACATTAAACCAACATCACCGTAATATTCAACAGAGATTCTACTTTCACTTTCAACAGTTGCAAGGTTTTTGTTCTGTTTCAACCACGGACTGACTTACTTATAGTTTAATTGATATAAATGAAAATTTGAATATTTCTAAGCTATCTTGGGGCTTAACTTGCCAACCAGCTCCTTTAAAATGCCATCAATTATTATATCCAGTTTCCATGTCCCCCACTAGCTATTGAGGTTCCGTACATGCTTCCGTCCATCCATCCGTCAGTACGTCCGTCCGTGTACATTTACGTCGAAAAGTAGTATCTTCAATATTAAGCGAAGGATTGCTTCAATACTTGGGCACTTGAATCACCCGACAATTTGTTACACACTCATGCCACCATTAACTTGACATTGACCTTTTTCTACCGTCACAAGGTTGCTGAAATACTTAGCTATGTTTACAGTCAAGTATGCCAAGGGGGCATATCCATGTTTTACAAACATAAAGTCTAGTTAAAATGGTGTATAAAAATGCAGTCACCAACATGATGACATGTACCTCCTAATCCGATGGTGGTAATGAGCACAACGATGAGAATTGTTGCACATACCATAAGGTCCAGGGGCCGCTTTGTTAACCGTTGTACGGCTAAAATGTTCGTAAGTGCAGAATTTACATTTATTGATAGTATGCAGCCTATGCTCAATAAATGTAAATTCAATAATTGTTTACAAGAAAACATTGTTAATGTGAAATTTACAGACTATCATATTCAATTACGAACATTTTAGTCACACGAAGTGA
Source organism: Conchocele bisecta (assembly GCA_029237695.1). Lineage (NCBI taxonomy): Eukaryota > Metazoa > Mollusca > Bivalvia > Lucinida > Thyasiridae > Conchocele > Conchocele bisecta. The sequence goes on from CM055268.1 coordinate 57,038,219, forward strand.
AACGGGCCCTTGTTTCTCACGGCTGTCCATATTTGATTTGACTTTATGATAATTATCAATTCCATTATCCATATACCCTTTTATTTTATGCTTACAATTATGCAGTAAAGTTCCTGTTATGATGTGTGAGCAAAATGCTAAAATAATGCAGTCAAACATTCTATAAAAGTGACTATTTCAATATAATGTAAAAAATATGTTTTACTAATGTAAACAAATATGTTTTACATTTTCTAGAGGAACCCCATTACCACAAGAGACATGTATGGCATCACACCATGCTAAAACAGGCTCGGGGAAGCACCAGTAGAACACCGTAAACAATCGTACCAGAAGAGACCTGTCTGCCTGCGTCCCTTCCAGCCATTCACCATCGGGATCATTTGAATTCTCCTTGGCTGCCACGTTTTTAACCTCCTGCTCAATGATGCAGACGGCCTTCGCAAGTCGATCTTTGTCCTCTTGTGTCTGGAATACATGTGACTAGATACAGGATACAAACACGTGTATCCCTATGACCTTTTTGTTGAATGGACGTAAAAAACACATTCAATCAAACCAATGAACCAAGTTTTGCCATATCTCGGACTAATTGACTGTCTGTCAGGCTATGTAGATGTGATTAGGGTGATCAGCCTAAATTACAGTGGAACCTCTCTAATATTGATACCCTGTAGCCTATTTAACCAAAATTGCAAAGCATACTTATCTAGCAAAGTGTACTTTGAGGGAAAAGATTTTTTCCGAAATGCATTATTTCATATTGAGCGAACGACTGCATATATGTAGGCTGTGATAATGTAATAAATTCAGTATAAAAAAAATCATCATTAAATATGAAAATTTCTCCATCAAAGTGTACTTAGCAATTTTGGTGAAATAAGCTACAGGGCCGTCCCATCTTTAGGCCACGATGTCACAAAACCAGGCTTATTGGCTTGATTCAATAGGGTGCTACGCCTGTTCAACAGCAAGGTCAGAAATACAGCTGTATGGGAGATTACAAACATAATGGTGAAAATTTGTAAATTTGAAACATATTTACTTTTGCATTGCCAATTGAACACACTGGCTGTGACTGACACTGACAATTATCCTACTCGTGTAGCTTGATAATGATCGTTATTGCTTGACAGGTGTTTCATTGATAGAATGGCAACAGTGTGTATCCTGAACAGACTATGCAGATGAAACATACTAGCAGTATTTATTAGACAGCTAATTGACAAAGATCGGAAAAAATAGACCAAAGATGAATATTTCAGAAAATGTCCAGAATATCATTAGGAGAAGTATATAACAAGAGTTTTCAGAAGACAACGAAGCGCACCTGGTGATGCTTTAGTTTAACAAATGTTAAGAAGCTGTGTGAAAGGAAACATAAATTATAACAAATTTCCCCCAATGTTAAGTTTGCAAAAGCGCTAGGATTGTGACCTTGCCCTTGGGGTTAGCGGGGGTCTTAGGGTCGTGGATTTCACATGGCATGATAGAGAACCATTAGAGGAAGGGCTGTGTATAATATCAAGAAGAGCGGTGAAAGGAGAAATTGTAACAAATTGCCCCAATCATTAAGTTTATAAAATCACTAAGACTGTGACCTTGAACTTGGGGTTAGCGGAGGTCTGAGTGTCACAGATTTGTCACAGCATGATAGGAAATCATTAGAGAAAGGCATTTGTGAAATATGAAAACATTTTATGAAAGGAAACAGAAATTATAACAAATTTCAACCAAAGTTAAATTTATGAAAGCACAAAGACAGTGGCTTTGACTATATGGTTAGCGGCAGTCTGAGCATCATGGATGTGTCACAGAATGACAGAGAATCATTAGATAAATTATAACAAATGTTCCCCAACGTTAAGTTTATGAAAGCACTGAGACTGTGACCTTGACCCTGGGGTTAGCGGGGATCTGAGCATCGTGGATGTGTCACAGCATGATAGAAATCATTAGAGAAAGGCATGTCTGAAATATCAAAGCGTTTGGTGAAAGGAAACTTAGAAATAAACTTATATATAAATTATAACAACGTTTTTCCCAACGTTAAGTTAAAATAACATTTTCGATAGATTATAAAGTATGATCATTGCACATCAAAACTTAAACACAGAGTATAAATAGCAATGTCCGTTTACATTTTCATGAAACACGGTTATCGCCCCTGATATAACTGTGGAAATTTACGTCCGATATAAAATGTATAATAATGCAAATCAATATGTAGGGTAATGGTGACTGAATGTTTATTTCGCCAGAAAATGTATCAGATGATGTCTCTGATATAAAGAACAGTTTGTGCCTACTGAGTGGGCCTTTACCTTTAAAGTGACTTCGACTCCAATGGTATCTCTGAAGATACATTCCACAACAACTGTAGAGATATATCGATGAATACTTTATGAGCACCTTCGCAACTTGTCCTTGGTCATAAACATGTGTTTGTCAGCTTAATCATCGGATCTGTATGTAAACTTTCGATGTCGTTAACAGCATGTCGAGGAAATTCCATGCTAATTTTAACTTGATCCTATTGCATCATCATCTATAAATCCTGTTAGAAGTAGCGTATTTCCTTTAACCAATTCAAATTTAGCACCGACTCACATTTGCATAAATATGTTCCTTTTATCGATGTACATCATATGGTCATACCATTCACATTTGTTACCGTACTGACATGATGTGATGTAATAATAATATTGTTTCCATCGCATGTTGATCAGAGCCTGCACAGTTGGCTACACACTTTGAGAAGCATTCCTTTTACTACCTCTAATGATAACTTTGCATCTGTTATCAGATTGCAAGAGAGTGCGAGCTGATCAGGAGCAACATTGGTTAGGAAACTCGATAAGACCCGATTTCTTATGGTGGGTCGATACGCCATGTGATATTTTACTTAGAAAAGTTTGCCATTTTTCATTTAATATAATCACAGAAACTGCGATAATTTCTGTAAATGATGCTGAAAGTTGACGAAATTGTCATAGCAAAATGAAAATGTCGCAAATGTTCTTAGGTACGAAATCACATGCCATGTCTCAAATTATAAGTAATCAAACCTTGGCATAATCCAGGGCGCTGCTGATCTTGCTGAATGACACGTCATACTTGTGCTGGACAAATAACGACTTTGCCCAGATCTCCAGCGCTTCCACATTGTTGTATTCACAGTATTCAGTGAGTACTGAAATCATAGACACGGGCCTGTTATTGTGATGAAACCATAGACAAGGGCCTGTTATTGTGATGAAACCATAGACAAGGGCCAGTTATTGTGATGTACTCATAGACAAGGGCCAGTTATTGTGATGAAATTATAGACAAGGGCCTGTTATTGTGATGAAATCAAGGGCAATGGACAGTTATTGTGATGAAATCATAGACAAGGGTCAGTTATTGTGATGAAATCATAGACAAGGGCCTGTTATTGTGATGAAATCATAGACAAGGGCCAGTTATTGTGATGAAATCATAGACAAGGGCCTGTTATTGTAATGAAATCATAGACAAGGGCCAGTTATTGTGAGGAAATCATAGACAAGGGCCAGTTATTGCGTTGAAATCATAGACAAGGGCCAGTTATTGTGATGAAACCATAGACAATGGCCAGTTATTGTGTTGAAACCATTGACAATGGCCAGTTATTGTGATGAAATCATAGACAATGGCCAGTTATTGTGTTGAAAACATAGAAAACGGCGGCCATTATTGTGTTGAAACATAGACAGGACCATTATGTGTTGAAATCATAGACAAGGACCATTATTGTGTGAAATCATAGACAAGGAAATCCATATATTGTGTGACAAATCATGTTGATCTAGACAAGGAGCCAGTTATTGTGATGAAATAATATACAAGGACCTGTTATTGTGAGGAAATCATAGACGAGGGCATCTTAATGTGATGAAATCATAGGCAAGGGCTAGGGATGGAGCATTGTTTAGCATACGACCCACGTCCGACCGCCCAAGGTCACTGAGTACTTTTTCTGTTTTATTGTCAAGGCTGCCAGCGAGGGGATTAGCTTCGTTTAATGATGCCAGTTCTTGCATTATTGTATACTTTGCTTTAATCTAACAATTTTCTGGTTTTGACGAAGAATCGGTTACCATGGATGTGAATAAAAATCTAAAGAACGTGAATGTAAGAAATATACTTTTTCGTAAATTTTAAATTTAATTGCTTTAATGTAATTGCCTTGTATCAGAGGATGCTGAAACCAGAACAACTTATAATCCAGAAAATATCAATTATCACAAAAATTGGAATATAAACTGTTCTAAAACTGATGGCAGGAATGTCTTCGTTTCGGCATCCTACGATATCTAGTCACATGTAAGGGAGAGGATTTAAATAAGCTTGCTTCCAATCCAATCCCATTTGTACAGTACTGACTATAGTAACATTGACATTGACAATGAACTTGTAAACAATACAGTATGCAAATAATATTTGTTTAAACTAATGTAAGAAATAAACGACTCTTCATGACAGTTATAGGTTATTGCAAAGAACTTTTAGAGCACCCATAAACACGTCACTTCTATGGTGTGCTACGACTTTGTGAGGCTTGACTATGTGTATTTTTTAGAGTATTTCATAATTCTACGAAACTGAATGTTAGCTCCGGTTGATGTTGACATCTTGAAAAATGGCGCATGCTATGCTGTCTCGCCGGTACGGTTTCGCGTCAGAATTTAAGGTATTTTTCGGGCATTTGTAGCGAAAATTTGAGGTGGTTATGACACCGCTTTGGAATCATTTTCATGAAATGGTGTGTTGTTACAATAACAGAGTCTCTGTGCCTCATGTTTTCATGAAAACAATTTGTGATTAGGAACTTACAATTATCGAGCTGGGCCCAAGGTGAATCACGACACTTCCGTTGGTTGAAAATATGGCTGCTTTCACATATGAGCTTAATATTATATAGGAGTTAATTTAGATATCACGGTGGGTTGTCATTCATACCACAAAGTGCCTATGTTTTCTAGGTTAGAGGATACCAAATGGTGCGAAATCGCACAGGGTGCTTGCAAAGCTTAATCCATTACTACCCAGTTTCACTTGAGGAACATTTTGGGGTGCTTTTAACACCAGTTTTCAGCATATTTGTAGCATTTAAAAGAAAACACTGAACCTGTTGGTCACGTGATGTAAACAGAGTTTCCGTGGCCAAAACATGTAAACAATATTGGAGGATATGACAAGGTTGGATTTTTCTTTCTTAGGAGTAAGTGAACCTATTGTTTAGTTCATGCATAACCAGTACAGACTGGCTGCAGGTCATGTACAAGTGGGTCCCACAGCATACATACGAATAGTGAAAGTAGGAGAGACTGGCCTTATTGGATGGCAATCGGTTAAATTATATAGTTAAACTATTTGGAGGTGGCTAACCTTTCTACTACCTGAACAAAAACATAACGAAGGGTCGTCACTCTCCATCGTCTGACCGACTTGATCGTAGTATCTGTCAGTGTATGGATATGTTGGACCAATACGTTTCGGCCCACTTTGGTCATTATGGTGCACTCGATAAAAATGTTTAAATACTGGTAATGTATATATAAATACAGCGTCAATTATTAATGCTGATCAGATTTACGCCTATGGACGTTTCTGACCGTCACCGTTTCGGACCATGGACGTTTCGGCCCGTTGACGTTTCGGCCTGTATCGGTGCGATTAATTTCGGCCAACGGCCACGTCCAGAACAAGACCTAGTTATTTTTGCTCATCTCCTACTAGTAGGAAATATCGGCAAACAATCCAACATGATGTCAATTTCACACATGTTTACTGTTTATTGTATTAAAATGTTCAGAGCAAATGCAGATTTCTATTAAAATATGTTCAGCTTTCGATGTCATTTACAGAAAATATCATACTTTCTGTAAATATTTTCTTAGATATTGTGTTTAGTTGTTTAGTATATTGATTGCAGATTTAAATGATTCTTACCCATACGACACATTAGTCGCACCCAGTCATGGTCATTCTGTAATAGATAACACGTTGTTACACGTTGTAACATGTTATTAAACAGCCCTGTAACTTATATATGTCACAGTCCTGTAATAGATGCCACAAACACGTTGTTAGGCAGTTCTGTAATACACGTCACATACACGTTGTTAGACAGCCATGTAATAGATTTCACAAACACATTGTTTCCGAAATAAATGTCACAAACTCGTTGTTAGACAGTCCTGTAATAGATGCCATAAACACATTGTTTGTAATAGATGGCACACACACGTTGTTAGACAGTTCATTGATATGGCACACACACGTTGTTAGACAGTCCTGTAATAGATGTCACAAACACAGTATTAGACATTCCTGCAATAGTTGTCACAAACACGTTGTTAGACAGTCCTGTAACATATGTCACAAACACGTTGTTAAAAAGTTCTGTAATAGACAGACTATTCCAAATTACGAGTGCCCGCTATACAGATATAATCATTTAGTAATATTTATTTTACTGATAGTGACTCGCAGTGGTATCAGGCTATTTTCACATACAAATGAGGCATGTTATTTTTTTTATTATTTATAATAATTAAATAAGTCACCTGAAAAAATATATTTTCGACAGATTATAAAGTATGGTAATTGTACAGCAAAAAATAAATACAGAGAATAAATAGTAATGTCTGTTAACATTTTTAAAAAACACGGTGATCACCCCTGATATTGGTGTCCAAATTTACGTCTGATATAAAATATATAATAATGCCAATCAATATGTGGTGTAATGGTGAATTAATGTTTATTTTGCCAGAAAATGTCTCGGATGATGTCTCCGATATAAAGAACATTTTGTGCCTTCTGAGTGGGAATGTAACTTTAAATTCCAGCTCGTTGCTAGTGCCTTTGAATTAAGTTATGTTCACCCTTAGAACGCTGGAAAAAAATGTCGTCTGCTATAGTTTTGTATCTTTTCTTTTCTCTCGATAAAACATGGTTTGGCAGCACATTAGAATCATTTACATGTTGATAAAAATGGAAAACAAAAATGAATCAGCAGACGACAAAATTAAATTCAGCAGTGTAAGGTTTAACAAACAATTCATCATGTTTCTATGCATGTCTGAAACACAGTACCTTTAAGTAAGCTCAATGATTAAATGATAATGCGACGGGATAAACATCATTAACATCGTTTGAAAGATGTCACTGGCATACATTACCGTACTCACTGAAACGGCTCTACACGGTCTACATTTATACACATTACATATGGCCATATTTATGATATGACAAACGCTAAAGAATAGAATACAATTTATGTCGATCTTCCCTGAAACGGAGGTGAAAGATTCAGACCTAGGACCCGGAAAATGGCTTAGTCACAAAACATTACCCCACCCACCCTCTTTTATAGACTAAACATTGATTCTGATTAGGTCCGAGTCTGTCACGTGTGCCCTCAAACTTGTACCGGGTATTTATTACATTATTATTACCAGGGCCAGGCTGCATCTGGCCATTGTCAGTAATACGGTCAGGCAGGCTGGATTGTCTTGCAGTTTTGGTCCTGGTCCAAGTCCGTGCCGAAACGGGAGAAATTTAAACATGGTCAGGATGTCAAAGGAGATTTGTCTAGCCACTTTCCATTTCTGTATCTTCTCTGCTCTTTCTGCAATCCAGGTGATGTTTGTTATCAACTGGAGGATCTCCTGGAAGGTAATCAATTTCATTATGAGTATACTTCAGTATTAACCAAGAACACACTCTTCCAACGTTTCGGCACAAGGCATTTATCCTTGCAACCAAGAACCCACTCTTCCAACGTTTATCCCCGATAAAACTTCTTGGAAGAGTGGGTTCTTGATTACTGAAGTTGTGTTCAACATATCGTATTAATGGGGGAATCTTGCATTCAGAGAATGAATGAGTTTGAATATTGACTGATCGGGATACACACATGTGGCTGTGACTGGAGGTATAGGGCTTATGGCGTGTGTGGCCAGTGTTGCTCCTGATCAAATAGGATACTTATGGAACTTGATAATAACCTATACTGCCTGTTAGAAGCAATACTGATATTTCATTGATGGAATGGCGAACTGTGCAGATAGATCCTGTCCAGACGGCGCGGATCTACAGGCTGATCCGGATGTACACTGGTTATAAAAACCCATAAGCTTCATTTCTCCAGTCACCAGTCCATCTCGGACTGACAAGATAATTAACACAAATTCTCGTCAAAAGCGATATTAATGTAATTATGATCATGAAATCAAATCACCATGCCAACTGAATAACGTTTATCTCGTCTTGATACACAGGATATGTAAGGCGAATTGTTTATCTAGATACAGGATTGTTTATCTAGATACAGAACTGACATTTCTGTAAGGTGAATTGTTTATTTAGATAGAGGACTGACATTTCTGTAAGGTGAATTGTGTATCTAGATACATGGCTGACATTTCTGTAAGGTATATATAGATACAGAACTGGCATTTATGTAAGGTGAATTGTTTTCTACATACATGTACATGACTGACATTTATGTAAGGTGAATTGTTTATCTAGACACAGGACTGACATTTATGTAAGGTGAATTGTTTATCTAGACACATGACTGACAGTTATGTAAGGTGAATTGTTTATCTAAATACAAGACTGACATTTATGTAAGGTGAATTGTTTATCTAGATAGAGGACTGACATTTCTGTAAGGTGAATTGTTTATCTAGATACATGAATGACATTTCGGTAAGGTGAATTGTTTATCTAGATACAGGACTGACAATTATGTAAGGTATATATAGATACAGAACTGACATTTCTGTAAGGTGCATTGTTTTCTACATACATGTACATGACTGACATTTCTGTATGGTGAATTGTTTATCTAGACACAGGACTGACGTTTCTGTAAGGTGAATTGTTTATCTAGATACAGGACTGACATTTCTGTGAGGTGAATTGTTTATATAGATACCGGACTGAAATTTCTTTAAGGCGAATTGTTTATCTAGATACAGGACTGACATTTCTTTAAGGCGAATTGTTTATCTAGATACATGACTGACATTTCTGTAAGGTGAATTGTTTATCTAGATACAGTACATGCCTGACATTTATGTAAGGTGAATTGTTTATCTAGATACAAGACTGACATTTTTGTAAGGTGAATCGTTATCTAGACACAAGATTGACATTTCTGTAAGGTGAATTGTTTATCTAGATAGAGGACTTACATGGTAGTTGTGCTCCACGTGATCACTACTTAAAACTTTGTTCCAAAATGTGCCCGTCACCGCAGCATGCTCTCCTGGAGTCCAACACTGATCAAACAGTGTCGCTGAAAATTAGGAATAAAAGACACATATGTTATGACATGGGATTTTGCGGCACAATAACGCAGTTCATTACGTGATTCGTATCATATTTCATTCTCTCAATTGTGAAGTATTTGTCATATTTTCTGCGGGTGATATTTTAACAAGCTAAATAACACCCTGATACAAATACGAACACCTGCAGTATGTTTTCCTTCATGAACAACCTTGTGTTCCAAACTGTTAATTAATCAAGGATGTTCATACGTTTCGTAATAATAACGTACATACATGTACAGAGATCTGAATTAATATCAGAATATAACTACATAAAGCTCATTCAATGAACATACATGAATTTTTAAACAAAATAATGTAATAAATAGAATAATCACCGGACACTGTTGGATACAGAATATATTTCACTCGACAGCCATGCCACGTAATTCGCACTCGTTAGCCAATCAACCTGTTTGTGTGTTTGTTCATTGGTGTCTAACGGCCTATCAACAGCTACGGTCATGTAAGGCCGGGCAAACGGGTTCGATCCCGTATTGACCTGCTTCATTGTGGGGGAGGGGGTGACTAAGTGGGGGAATATCAAAATCTGAACGGAATATTTACATCGAGAAAAAACATATTAGCCCTGGAATTAGAACAAACATATTAGCCCTGGAATTAGAATAACCTGACCTGGTTCCAGGTTTATATAACACCAAAGTCGCTTGGCCCCTTCCCCTCAAATAGGAATTGTAATACTCACAAAAGGGGTAAATAGAAAACTGGACCTGCCATCATACAGTATAACTAGATTCAACTGTCACATACAAAATTCCAAAGACGTATGAGAGGGCCAAAGCAGGTCTCCAGTAGGAATTCAGGTAAGGATAAACCATGATCGTTAAAATACCCATCGGATGCTCCCACCTGCCATCCACATCATATGTGTCATGACTGACGTTTTCATAAATTGTTTTATTGTGACGTAATGCTGCACGTTCGACGTCATTCACGAGATATGACGTGGGCACGAACACTGATGTAGCACGAGTATAGGTGTCTGGATGATATCAATCTAACCCGAACTTACAAGTCGCCCTACGTTACAGACAGATAATTCTGGTTAGTTATCAGTAGGAAGGGAATCTACGTTGCCTGATGACGGCCTGTATCAGTAGCTGAATGGCGAACATTGTCTGGTGCGGATCTATGCGGGGGTGTGTCCTCAAAAAATATCGAGAATATATTTTAACCCATTTTTAACTGGAAAGATCTAATTATTTCCTTATTTCTCATCCAAAGTGTATGTTGTTACCACTCACTTGAACCGTCTCGTCGAGAAAATAATCTGAATTTTATGAAAATTGACGATCATATCTGTCTCATTTGAAAGCCACGCCCCCATTAGACATAAATCCTGCATCCGCCCCTGAGTTTAGGCCATATAATATGGGGCTCCTATGTATCTACATACCTGTGTAAATGCTTCTTGTAGCTCTAAATATTTTATTCACCTGAAAGAAACAAATATGTTGCTGTAACTGGAGAAATGGGTCTTATGGGATTTGTGACCAGTGTAGCTCCTGATCAAATAGTACACTCCTGTAGCCTGATCACGATCATCATCAGTATTGCTTGTTAGAAGCATGATAGCTAGGGGTTTCATTGATGCAATGGCGAACAGTGCAGATCCTGAGATCAGACTGCGGATGCATATTCTGATCTGGATACAACATTGGTCGCAAAACCCATAGGCCCCACTTATCCAGTCACAGCCACATATATGTTAAGTTGTTAACCCTTACACCGCTATCTTAATTTTTTTGTCGTCTTCTGTTTATTTTTTATTTTCCATTGTTATCATCAAAAACATACTTTGGCAGCAATTTAGAATACTTTACAACCGGCACACAGCACTTCAGAATCATTCCATTGCTGTCAAACCATGTTTTTATTGAGAAATAAGGTAAGATATAAAAGCAACAGCAGACGAAAATTGTTGTGTGTAGCGGTCTAAGGGTTAAATATGATTCGTTAGAAGCACCTTGTGTATTTTCCTTACTGGTATGTGGATAGCAAAAATGCCACCAATTTATGCATAACCAAATTATCTCCTCTGTTTATATAAAATGCCACCAATTTATGCATAACCAAATTATCTCCTCTGTTTATATAAACAGAGGAGATAATTTGGTTATGCATAAATTGGTGGCATTTTTGCTATCCACATACCAGTAAGGAAAATACCCAAGGTGCTTCTAACGACAGTTTCTGATATTACGTAATTCAATATAACGCAACTTTCTGGGAATTTTATCACATAACCATGGTGGTATTGATTGATACACATTTGTAGTTCATTTCTGTTCATGAAGCGAAAAAACACATATTGGATAGCTGAGACAACATCTGAGACAGAGTAACTTTAGTGACCCTCATTAGCGAGCCCATGATATACTTTGTATTGTACCCGGCGCGTATATTTGGATCAATATGTAATATGGTATGATACAAATATATAACTATGTTATTGTTTACTAATCTATTTCATCACATTCCCTCGTGTCCTTAAGACCCATTTCTCTAGTCACAGCCACAGGTTGAAGAAATGGACCAAGGTGTATAAATATATTAAATATACCTAAAAGCATCAATAAGAGAAAACATAAGCTATAAAATGGCCTTACTCACTTCTATAACATATAGGAGGGAGTAAAGAACTTTATTTGGCTTATTTTTGTTTCAGTTAGTGATGCGTTTAGGTATATTTAATATATTTATACACCTGGGCCCATTACTTAAACCTAGTTTTGGTCACAGCCACCCATTCGGATAAAGAAAATACACAAAATAGCACAAACCTCTTTGAGTATACTAGCACAGGTGCTGTAACAGTTTGCGAGAGTCTGGCAACGTTGCTCTGTCATGGTCACTGAGCCTAGCAGATATTCTTCCTTCAACCGATCTGCATCAATCAGAGCCGACAGGGCCATTTTCTCGGCCAGGCCAGGATGACCCTCATCGAATGCCACCTGGCCTTCTTGAACAAGAGTTGTTATATGGGTCAAGTCATCCTGAAATTTATTAATAAAATAAATTATTAAAGCACACACCCTGGTCACAAACAGTCAACTTAAGGACTCGTCCTGCCCCTGATCATCATTTGATTCAACGATAAATGCTTCCTAAATGTGATGGGATATATGTATAACATATATGTGAACATTGTCTCGTTACTGTATACTACATGTATATGGTTAATGGAGTGGCCAGCTCGGCCTTATTGGTATGCTCAAGCCATCAGCCAGTTTCACATCTTGTAGCGTTTGACAACGAACGGAACATGCAAAGTAGAACAGATGATACAATGTAGCTAACAATATGCAGAAAACCACATCTCTGAGACACTGCCAATTTAAACAAATTATTTAATTAACATAAATAAAAATATTGCATACATGTTATTTTGTTCAACCCTTAGGTTGCGAAACCGAAAATAGTCCTCTGCTGCTGTGTCATATTTTGTCTCTGCTCTCACTGAGTAAAACATGGTTTGTCAACATTTTAGAATCATTTCCTATAAAGTGCTGTAAAATGGAAAATAAACAGCAGACGTCCAATTTTTATTCACCATTGTAAAGGTAAAACGGGTGTAAATTATACATTATTAGAAAAGGTTGTCCGATATTATAGAATTGTCTCTCAATAACAATTACTGCTCGCATCAGCAGTTCAAAAACAGTTCAAATGCACCCGGGTCTGAAGATTATGTAATTATGATTATAACATTGTTTAGATAGGTGTTTCATGTACATGTATATACATCCAAGACACGCTAGAATCACCTGTGCTATCCATGCTATTTATATTCTATTTTAGTATAACGAACGTTTCATAATTGTTGTTATTGTACCGCATTTGTGGAAAACCACACAGAAAGTAGGTCAGTATGACACATGTTCTAGTTTCGATCTATCGAGTTTTAGGTTGTCGAATCGACGCCATATCTAGAGCCATTTAGAGCTTGAAAATATATGCTCCTGATAGCTTGGGAGATAATTTAAATTACCGACTGGTTGACTAGTGAAACAGGTGATTGTGAACAACAATAAATGCCATATTTGTAAATGTACAACATATCGATTGTTGATTCATTTTGATTGCCAAGTCGTGCGCAAGCATAATCATTATAAGCTCATATGGTAGCGCGCTCGGTAAATGCATTCGACCTGCGTTCCTTTTGTGCGATTTCGAGCCTCGGACAAATTATTATTTGTTGTTTTTTTTTTACTTTTTTTATTCATAATTGATTCGACGTTTTCCCACAGTTTATATGTATTATATAGATATTGGGGGTCCTTGTGACGTGTGTACTGGGTTTACTGCGTCACAGAGCACGCAGTCAGATCGGGGCGACTGTGTTCACAAATAATTTACTAAATAAATCTTATATATCTATCAACGTCAAACAAACCCGGGGTTTAGACAATTGTAAAATTGTCGCTTGCAGGTATTTCATAGAAAAATAAAACAGTACGAAGGGGGAGGTAGGGGTGGGGGTGGGAGAGACTTCGGGGCGTCAAATATACACATTCTCGGCGTTATTGGCCTCCTAATTTCCGGCCCCTGAAAATGTTTGGCTGGCTAAAGCCACACCGCACGTAACCACTACGATACATGCATAAAACACTAAATATATGTCTTGGTCACAGGTCGATACAGGTGCACGTATCTATAACAATGTATGTATGTTCTAAAATTATATACCGACATCACAGGTGCATTGTTATCGATTAATTTGGACTTGATCATGCTTGCATGGAGGGAATGACGTATATTGGTGTGATACACATAGGATTGGCGTGCATGTGCTAACTATTTTCTTTGTTTAACAAATAAGTAACAACAAAAGTGAAACATTGATTCAGAATATGCGTGAATGTTGTTTGAATATATTCAGGGCCAATATTGGTCTAATGTTGCTACATTGTCCTGCTATATAATGTCAGTTTTGCACTTTTTAAACCTGCTTTACCTAGTATGGCTCAATACGGAATATCATGTGACCTTTGCCCTTGCTACTTTATCGGAAACAAACAGTAGTCCGGTATAAAAAAAAAATCCCGGGCGTTTTGAGGTCACAGATACAGTTTGTCTGAAGATTTTTATCCATTACTGCCACTCGAGAAACATGTTGAGGTTCTTTACTTCCAGTTTTCAGCATATTTGTGGGATAAAAAAGAAAACGCTGCACCTTTTGGTCACGTGATGTAAACACGGATGCAGTGGCCAAATAACGTAAACAATATTGGGGGACATGACGAGGTTGAGTCAATATCGGGGGACATGACGAGGTTGAGTTTGTATATGTTATCTCCCTTGAGATAGCATACTGTGTCACGTCACGCAAATTTCTGTGGGGCAGCCATTGATCGTGCTATACCTAAACGGCGAGTTGGTTTAGAAAGGTTACCGCGCTGATACAACGATACATGCATACATGCAGATACATTCGAAACTTATGTATGTAACGCAGGGCGACTTGCAGTCAGAAAACAAAGGCATCAAGTGTCTGTCAATTCTTCCTGCGCCCGCTGGCGCCGGGAGTTATTCATTTAAAGATCAATCAAATCATTAAAATATCACAATTGCATTCATACTACATGTTAATGGGACATTTATCTCTTTAAAACAACACGTACCTGAAAAATATAAATCTCACATACCAATACCATGTCAACGACATTTTTCTATTTTCTTGATATTAACGTAATTAGGCTACTCCCCTTTAAGTTCACCGTCTGTTATTTATATTAATTATCAGTCGCAATTACGCATTACATTGGATTATAGGTGCATGCCCACTTAGTAGGCATAAACTGTTCTTTAAATAGAGACATCATCTGAGACATTTTCTGGCAAAATAAACATTCATTCATCATTACCCCACATATTGATTGGCATTGTTATGCATTTTATATCAGACGAAAATCCCCACACTGATATCAGGGGCGATAACCGTGTTTCCTTAAACTGTTAATGGATATTACTATTTATTATCTGTATTTATTTTTTGATGTGCAATTAAGATATTTTATAATCTGTCGAAAATATTATTTTTTCAGGTATAAATAATTAAAAAATACCATGCCTCATTTGCATATGAAAATAGCCTGATACCACCGCGCGTCACTATCAGTAAAATAAATATTACTAAATGATTATAATATATCTGTATAGCAGGCACTCGTAATTTTTAGAACTGGTGGAATGTGACACAATTATACACTTATTTAATTTCTATAAAGAACATGTTGTGCCTACTGAGTGGGCATGTACCTTTAAAACATATATTCTTTTGGTGTTTTGTTACTGTTTAATATTACTGTACAGCTTGACACATAAGACCAATAGCTATTTGGTTTACATTAGAAATAATTTATACCTGATTACAACTGTAATAACTGTTGACCATTTGCTGAATTATTCAGCCATGCTGAGATACTTTGTATTTCCTGCTCTATTAGTCCTTTCGGATGGGGACTTTAAACGGCGGCCCCGTGTATCAGATTTGAAGGAGACTCTGTGCACGTAAAAGAACCAGAGGGGACTATTATAATAAGAGCTAAGCCCCCTGGGGCCGGTTTCCTCTGTATCCACCTCTTTCCTTTCTCCCCTTCTTGGGAGACGACATGCAAGGTCATCGAGTCAGTGCCGTCGTTAAATTCAAGCATTTATATTTATATTGCCTAGAGCAGACCGTGGGCGTTGGTAACACCGTCGGATTTTACCAAGCTCTATCTTTAAATTTGGTCCAATATTGATTTTATTACGAAAACAACAATTTCCCCATGTTAAATCCTCATAGACACTCAGACATCTTCACTCTATGATTTTCAAAATTCAACTTGTTTTCTGAATCCTCTCTTTGCTCCTCCGCCTCCTTCCCCCCCTCCCCCCCCCCCCCCCCCCCCCCCCCCCCCTATTAAATTCCAATAGGCAAATACATTTTTCGTAATAACATCAATATTGGACCAATTTCACGAAATAAAATGCAGGCTCATTTTTAAATTTTGCTAAAATATTGTTTTTGCATTGTTTATGTAGCCGTAAAATTTGGGCAGGTTTCGTGAAATAGACATTATGTATTATGTCTCGGGGAGGGTGGGTACTCGTAGTACAACTACAAATGTAACTTTAATTAACTGGATGACATCCAACATATACTGTAGTATAGATACATTTAAATAAAATAGTGAGCATACATACCTCTGTAGATGTACTCGCCATACTTCTGTAGTTTAAATTAATATTTTTAATTCGTCCAATATCAACCACATTCAACGGATAATTGAGAGGGCCCCGTGCAACTTGAGGTATATATGGAGCTGACCGAGCTGTATTCTATTTTTAGCACAGTGGAATTTCCCGAATAAACATTTTGGAAACCAAAACAGGAAGTCGGCCAGAGCGGTTAAGTTGGCTGTGTCTCAGATGGTATTTCCGAAAATGCATTTCACGAAAACAGTTGCTATATATCAATGAATATTGTGTAAATACAGTCGCATCTGGTCCTTGGTCATAAACATGCGTTTTTCGCCTACTTATTGCATGTTAATATCAGTGTTCGATGTCGTAAACAGAAAGTTGAGGGAATTCCATGGTAAATCTAACTTGGTATACCCGCTAGCAGTGACGTAATTCATTTTGAACATCGATTCAGTTTTATAGGAACCAGTCGGCCAATAAATAATGGGATCGTAAAGGAAACATGCAGGCAATTGATTTCCCTTGGACACACATTCACACAAACATGACAATCGCAAACTACCTGCGCCAAAATCAATTTGATTACTTCCATTCCTGGAGTCAGTGACATAAGCCGGTTCTAGATCCATGCCAAACACGGGGTCATGCGGGTTTATTTCTATGAGTTATTTCCATTTTTTTTGACGAAACCGTCTACTTTCACTTTCGAAACCTCTATCTCACCCCACATCAAGTCGCACACAGAAAATTGAACCTGCATGTGTAGAGCATGCAAATACTATAAAACAAGAGGGCCATGATGGCCCTAATTCGCTCACCTGACTCCATGAACACCAGAGGAGAATGTGACATTGAGTTCATGTGTTTTAAAAAAATTGTGCTATTTTTAGATGGCGGTCATCTTGGATTAAGCAATGACTCTCATTTTACCAAATCTGAAAATGCTTCACCCAAGGATCTTAACTTACTATGAAGTTTGGCCATCATCGGCCATGTGGTTTCTGAGAAAAAGACGTTCAAAATCTCGAATAAATGACCTTTTGGCGGCCATCATGGATGACATAATCATCCGATTCCGACAAATATTGCACCAGAGCAATCGCCTCATCGATACCTTCAATTTGATACATGACATTAGCATATTCGGTCAAAAATACAATTTGACCCCACGGGCCACGCCAATTTTTTACCCTGGGGTCACCATTTCACAAATTTAAAAGAGCATTGTATATCAATCATTCCTACCAAATTTCATCGAAATCCGGCCAGCGGTTGATGAGAAGATTTAAGAATTTGTGCTATTTTTAGACGGCGGCCATCTTGGATTAGCGACGACCTCCATTTTAACAAATCTTGAAAAGGCTTCACCCATGGACCATAACTTTTAAGTTTGGCCACCATGGGCCAAGCGGTTCATGTGAAGAAGAATTTTTAAATCTCTAATAAAAGAACAACCTTTTGACCTTTCGGCGGCCATCTTGGATGACATAACCATCCGATTTCGAAAATAATGCACCAGAGTGATCGCCTCATTGATACATTCGATTTGATATATAACATGACCATATTCAGTCAAAAATAAAATTTGACCACACGGGCCACGCCCATTTTTGACCCCGGGGTAACCATTTTAACAACTTTGAAAGAGCATTGTACATCGATCATTCCTACCAAGTTTCGTCGAAATCCAGCTAGCGGTTCATGAGAAGAAGATTTTTTAAGAATTTATGCTATTTTTAGACGGCGGCCATCTTGGATTAGCGATAACCTCCATTTTAACAAATCTGAAAAGGCTTCACCCATGGACCATAACTCTTACGTTTGGCTACCATGGGCGAAGCGGTTCATGTGAAGAAGAATTTTGAAATCTCAAATAAAAGAACAACCTTTTGACCTTTCGGCGGCCATCTTGGATGATCTAACCATCCGATTTCGACAAAAAATGCACCAGAGTGATCGCCTCGTTGATACCTTCAATTTGGTATATGACATGACCATATTTGTTGAAAAATAAAATTTGACCCCAATTTGACCCCATGGGCCACGCCCATTTTTGACCCCGGGGTCACCATTTTAACAACTTACTTTGAAAGAGCATTGTACATCGATCATTCCTACCAAGTTTTGTCGAAATCCAGCAAGCGGTTCATGACAAGAAGATCTTTTAAGAATTTATGCTATTTTTAGACGGCGGCCATCTTGGATTAGCGATGACCTCCATTTTAACAAATCTGAAAATGCTTCACCCATGGACCATAACTTTTAAGTTTGGCTAC
Source organism: Conchocele bisecta (assembly GCA_029237695.1). Lineage (NCBI taxonomy): Eukaryota > Metazoa > Mollusca > Bivalvia > Lucinida > Thyasiridae > Conchocele > Conchocele bisecta. The sequence continues at coordinate 57,057,078 of CM055268.1, forward strand.
CATGGGCCAAGCGGTTCATGCTTGGAAGAATTTTGAAATCTCTAACAAAAGAACGACCTTTTGACCTTTCGGCGGCCATCTTGGATGACGTAACAATCCGATTTCGACAAATAATGCACCAAAGTGATCGCCTCGTTGATACCTTCAATTTGATATATGACAAGACCATATTCGGTCAAAAATAAAATTTGACCCCAATTTGACCCCACGGGCCATGCCCATTTTTGACCCCGGGGTCACCATTTTAACAACTTTGAAAGAGCATTGTACATTGATCAGTCCTACCAAGTTTTGTCGAAATCCGGTAGGCGGTTCTTGAGAAGAATATTTTTGAAGAATTTGTGCTATTTTTAGACGGCGGCCATCTTGGATTACGTAATGATGTAATTTTAACAATTTTGTAATCCGCCTACCTAAGGACCATGACCATGAAGTTTGGTGACTATAGGCCCAATGGTTACCGAGGAGAAGACGTTTGAAAATGTTCACGGACGACGACGACGACGACGACGACGACGACGACGGACGACGGACACATTGCGATAACAATAGCTCACATGAGCTTTGCTCAGGTGAGCTAAAAATGTTTGGCAAATCACAAAATCAGGAATAGCTTCCTAATATGTCACATAGAGACTTCGTGTTTTTTTTTTGTATCTATACCCATGGTTTCGATCACAGGCGATTCTAGCGTGTCTTGGATGGTCAATTATTGTTTGTATATACATAAAACACCTTTCTAAACAATGTACAAAACAATTCAAAAGTGCCCGGGTGTAAATATAATAATACTTAGTATTATTATATTTACACCCGGGCACTTTTGAATTGTTTTGTACATTGTTTATAATAATACTTAGTATTATTATATTTACACCCGGGCACTTTTGAATTGTTTTGTACATTGTTTAGAAAGGTGTTTTATGTATATACAAACAATAATTGACCATCCAAGACACGCTAGAATCGCCTGTGATCTAGAGCACTGGTGGTTCATGTATACATAATAATTGACCATCCAAGACACGCTAGAATCTGCTATCCATGCTATCTAGAGTATACTATATATCCTTTATCACATCTTTGACACATTTCCGAGTGTTAATTGTTTCTGTATTAACACAGCTCGTGTGCAAGGTATGTGCATGAGGATGTGATAAATAAATTACATCAACTATCTACTCGTACATGCGGACGAACCGTGATCTAACTTATACATATTCTATTTTAGTACAACGAATTTTTCATAATTGTTGTTGTTATTGTACCACATTTCTGGAAAACCACACAGAAAGTAGGTCAGTAGGACACATGTTCTAGTTTTCGACCGGGGAAACAACTTTGCTAAATCGCGGGTATGACGTAATTTAGGGTAAAAACCACAGGTGGTCGGCATATTGATCATGTTGATAGGATAGTGTAATATACTGTCTTAGACATGTAGAAACCAAAACCATTGTTTGTTTCACAAAAGGTAGCACACCAACGGCAAGAAATGTGCAGTAGTGCGCACTTGTCTGTCTTTGTTGTAAGCAATTTGCAGATAGATTTATGGCGTGCCCAGTCAAAGATCTGAAAGTCTTTCGAACGTTGGGGTTCTTTACTTCCAGTTTTCAGCATATTTTTAGGATTTAAAAGAAAACGCTGTACCTATTGGTCACGTGATGTAAACATTAGCCAAATAACGTAAACAATATTGTTATTCATGCAGGTTCACTGCAGACATACAAGGAGCAAGACAGACAGACAGACAGTGAATAGTGAGACCTACTGTCTGTTCCACGTTTTGCTGCCGACGATCTTTTGGCCATTAAACACATTAAATCTTAAACAATATATAAATATAATTAAGTCATTTTTCAAAAGAGTCACCCTCTGTCAAATATTGGTTTTATTAAGAAAAAACGATTTTCCTATTGGAATTTACTAGTAACATGGGGGGCCAAAAATATTAATTTTTTTTCAGATTTTTTTTATTGTGGACCGATTTTCAAAATCTGAATTGTTTTCTTCGTTACATCATTCCAATCTATCTAGCCAGGTTTCGGAGTCAATTTCCATTTTTATCGTTTTTTGACTCCTCCCCCAGCGCTTCCACTCTTTACCCCCATGTTCAAGTTAAATTGCCATAGGAAAAACAAATTGGGGAAGGTACGTGATCGTTTGGTGAAAACGTTACATTTAAATATATTTGAGATATACACTGTATTTGTTTATTAAAGGTACATACCCACTCAGTAGGCACAACATGTTCTTTATAGCAATTAAATAAGTGTATAAGTGTGTCACTATTCCACCAGTTCTAAAAAGTACGAGTGCCCTATAAAGATATAATCATAAAGTAAAGTCACGGTAGTGACCGTTAACATTTTAAGGAAACACGGTTATCACCCCTCATATCAGTGTGGACATTTGCGGCTGATATAAAATGTATAATAATGTCAATCCATACGTACGTGGGGTAATGGTGGATGAATGTTTATTTTGCCAGAAAATTTCTCATATGATGTCCGATATAAAGAGTATTTTGTGCCTACTGAGTGGGCATGTACCTTTAATAGCCAAACGTTCGTCAGCAGAAAGATGTGGAACAGACCGTAGCGGAAATGAAGGTCAGCTGATAGCATCACGGAGTATGTTCATTGACTTAGACAATTTGTGACATCATGCTAAATTTAAACTGATGATTAATAACTGAACACGGCAACACTTTGAGTAAATATTACCAGCTGTATTTTCGAAATCAACATTTCTGGGGAAACCGACCAGAAATTAGGCCAGCATACGTGCTTTCATTAACAGGAATTAGATCTAAACAACTTCCTGAAAATTACTAAAACATTCCTGAAAATGAAGATTTCCTTCTTTGTCTACAAAAACAAATCCTGAAATATTCATAAAAATCACAAACAATATTCCTGAAAATCAGATACATGTAGCACTGCAGTCGCCAGTAGGACAGCTTCCGAGTTTTCAGGAAACGATGATCGAACGTTAAAAACACGATATAGTTTTATCTAGATCTTTGGATGTGACGGGATATAAATGGGGCTTATGTGATTGGTTGGGGCGGAAGGGGTGGGGGTGGAGCGGATCCGGCGAATTTAGGGGGTGCCTTATTTTCTAATTTCATTTCTTCTCATCAAAAACAAGATTTAACAGCATTTTAGAATCATATCCATTTCCAATGGAAATGATTCTAAAGTGCTGTTAATTACAGCAACAGCAGACGACAATGTTCTAGCGTTCTAAGGGTTAACGGACTACTTTTTTTGTCAACACTACAATGATTACAATGACAGTTGCCGGTGGAACCTGTCAACACTGGACATTCTTGGGGCCTCACAGAGTGTTCGGTTTAGAAAGGTTACTGCGTTGATACACACATACATTCAGATAACCCGAAACGTCTGTCTGTAGGGCGACTTGCAGTCAGAACGCAAAGGCAACAGTTACAAGGTGTGTGATCACGTGGTTTCCGAACCCGATTTTCTGACGTGAAATAATTTGTGACGTCATTTTTACAGCAGAATTTCATTAAAATCTTCCTAACAAACGGACGGATTTTCATGATATGTAGCGCACCAAATACGATGGCATATGTGTTTTATGAGTGCTCTGAAAGTTCTTTACAATAATTTATAATTTCACAAAGAATCAAGTACCGTTTATTTCTTACATTCACATGATCTAGTTTTTATTTACATTTACGGTAACCGATTCTTCATCAAAACGACAAAAAATATGAGATTAAAGCCGCCTATACAATAAAGGGTAACGTGTACCGCATTTGCTGCGGTATATTTCATAAAAAAAAATGTCATTCCATTAGCAAGATATTAAAGGAAATCTACTGTAAACACTTCTAAAAACATGACGTCATGCCGTTCGGAAGCCACGTGATCCCTTGAGTTAGTTTCTGTCAATTCTTCCTGCGCCCGCTGGCGCCGGGAGTTATTCATTGAAAAATCAATCAAATCAGTAAAATATCACAATTTCCGTCATACTACATGTTAAAGGTACATGCCCACTCAGTTGGCACAACATGTTCTTTATATCAGAGACATTATATGAGACAGTTTCTGGTAAAATAAACATTCATTCACCATTACCCCACGTATCGATTGGCATTATTATACATTATACATCAGCCGTAAAAGTCCACACTGATATCAGGGGCGATAACCGTGTTTCCTTAAAATGTTAACGGACATTACTATTCATTCTCTGTATTTATTTTTTGATGTGCAATATCATACTTTATAATCTGTCGAAAATAGGCGACTCATTTAATTAGTATAAATAATTAAAAAATATTTTGCCTCATTTGCATATGAAAATAGCATGATACCACCGCGCGTCACTATCAGTGAAATAAATATTACTAAATTATTATATCTGTATATTAATTATCAGTCGTAATTACGCATTTCATTGGATTAAAACATGTAACTATTCTGTTGGTGTTTTATTACTGTTTAATATTATTGTACAGCTTGACACATGAGAACAATACTGGTTGTCGTATATTCGAGGGGGGTCCAGTTGCATGCCCCCAATGTAAATATTTTGAACATCTAGATGTCCGGAAATGCACCTTCCTGTGTTTTTCGGCATTTAAATTCAGACTCCAGCCACATGTGGAAGACTCGGACATATGACACCAAAAAAATGCCTATTAAAAAAAATCCCATTACCCCACCCACTTGGTCTCGTACAGTACCATACGCTAATATAAAGGTGAGTATAAATAGGGCCATTATAGAAAAATCCCTCTCTTTTCCGGCTCACACAAACACAATAAACATCGATTAAATGTATGACTTCTGTCTCTGGCAATCGATAAAGGTATTAGGTGTGTGAATATACTCACTTCAAATCGCTTTTTCCAGCATTTATTCAGTTATTCGCATTTTGTATACCCCATCCAAAGCGAAATTTGCGTGTACGAAAGAATCTCACACAGAATCGGAGGCCGTCCGGCTGGATTATCGGTCATATTTGGCCGATAGCTGATCGCCAGCTCAAACTAAAGTCGTGCACCATGATCATATACATTAGAGACTCCAACCATACAAAGTTCGTCCAATTGTGATCGTTCGCCGATCTAAAAAACACTTTTTTCTAATTTTATTGACTTTCATTCATGATTCGCGTACTATCAGATTATGTCTTCCGGAAACCCTGAAAAGGGAAAGTCCTCGCGTCTATTTTTAGGTTCAACCAATCAGAGATGTTCTTACATAGACGCTTCGGTGGTTGTATTATGGAATATAGTGCATTGACCCAGTTCCAGATAATGAACGAAATTATAGAAAAAAAGTGTTTTTTAGATCGGCGAACGATCACAATTGGACGAACTTTGTATGGTTGGAGTCTCTAATGTATATGATCATGGTGCACGACTTTAGTTTGAGCTGGCGATCAGCTATCGGCCAAATATGACCGATAATCCAGCCGGACGGCCTCCGATTCTGTGTGAGATTCTTTCGTACACGCAACTTTCGCTTTGGATGGGGTAATCAAAACGCGAATAACTCAATAAATACTTGAAACAGCGATTTGAAGTGAGTATATTCACACACCTAATACCTTTATCGATTGCCAGAGACATATTTCATACATTTAATCGATGTTTATTGTGTTTGTGCGAGCCGGAAAAGAGAGGGCTCTTTCTATAATAGCGCTATTTATACTCACCTTTATATTAGCATATGGTACTGTACGAGACCAAGTGGGTGGGGTAATGGAAATTTTTTAATAGGCATTTTTTTTTGGTGTCATAGGTCCGAGTCTTCCACCTGTGACTCCAGCTGGTGGTAAACTGTGATCTATGTAAACTCAGTGGCTGAACGGGAGGATGGGGGAGGTGTGTGTGACCTCCATATCCCCGCCCCAGCAGGGTGTAAATATTTCCTTGTATTTCCTACACTAACTTTACTAGTCCTTTCGGATGGAGACTTTATAAAAAAGGCGGTCCCGTGTATCCGATTAAAAGGACAGTCTGGGCACGTTAAATAATCAGAAGGTGCTATTATAATAAAAGCTAGGCATCATGGGGCCGGTTTCCTCTGTATCCACCTCCTTCCTGTCTCTCCATATTGGGAGACGACTAAGCATTTATCGATTACCAGAGAAATCAGCAGAAAAATCGAAATGTATGGTGTTTGAGCGAACCTGCAAATACGCCATTTTACCAAGCTCTATCTTTAAATTTGGTCCAATATTGATTTTATTACGAAAAAAATCCAACAATTTCCCCATGTTAAATCTCATTTATCCCGTCAACACAGTGCGTATGTACCGTGAAACACAGTGCCGTGAAACAGTTTTGATATATTGTCAATACGACCTAACCACTGAGTATGAATATGTGCGGTGGCTGGGGTTATTGTTTTGCATGTTAAAGCCATTTGTAGGTGTTGACGGGATAAATAGAATAGTAGGTTAATTAGTTCCGTGAAAGGGAAAAATATCTGGCGCGGCACGGAAACGGGATGTGCTCGGTAGAGCCTCGCCCATCCAGTTTCCTAAGCCTTGCCAGATAGTTTTCCCATTCACGGCACTACATGTAACCTATACTATTCTCAAAAGATACTCAGACATCTTCACTCACTCTGTGAAGACGTCTATGGGGATTTAACATGGGGATTTATTTCTAATTTCAGAAATAGTGGACCGATTTTCAAAATTTAACTTGTTTTTCTGAATCCTCTCTTTGCTCCTCCGCCTTCTTTGCCCCAATAGGCAAATACATTTTTTGTAATAAAATCAATATTGGACCAATTTCACGAAATAAAAATCAGGATCATTTTTAAATTTTGCTAAAATATTGTTTTTGCATTGTTTATATAGCCGTACAATTTGGGCAGGTTTCGTGAAACAGACATCATGTATTATGTCTCGGGGAGGGTGGGTACTCGTAGTACAACTACAACTACAAATCAAATGTAACTTTAATTAACTGGATGCCATCCAACATATACTGCAGGCCCGTAGTGAGACCTGTTTGAAGGGGGTTTGGGGGGGGGGGGGGGGGGGGGTTTGGGGGTCGTTTCGAAGGCCCAAGGGGCCTGAGGTATCTAGGGGGGTCTAAATAAGTGGACCTCGAGGCTGAAAAAGTGGACCTCGAGGCTGGGCGGGGGTGGGGGGGGGTCGTCCGACCGCTCCGACACCCCTGGCTACGGGTCTGTACTGTAATATAGATACATTTAAATAAAAAAGTGAGCATACATACCTCTGTAGATGTACTCGCCATACTTCTGTAGTTTAAATTAATATTTTTAATTCGTCCAATATCAACCACTTTCAACGGATAATTGAGAGGGCACCGTGCAACTTCAGGTATATCTGGAGCTGACCTAGCTGTATTCTATTTTTAGCACAGTGGAATTTCCCGAATAAACAATTCTGGAAAACAAAACAGGAAGTCGGTCAGAGTGGCTGTGTATTGCCATTGGATGGTATTTCCGAAAATGCATTTCACAAAAAACAGTTGCTATATATCAATGAAGTCGCATCTGGTCATTGGTCATAAACATGTGTTTGTCGCCTACTTATTGCATTTTAATATCAGCGTTCGATGTCGTAAACAGAAAGTTGAGGGAATTCCATGGTAAATTTAACTTGGTATACCCGCTAGCAGTGACGTAATTCATTTTGAACAGCGATTCAGTTTTATAGGAACCAGTCGGCCAATAAATAAAGGAAACATGCAGGCAATTGATTTCCCATAGACCCACATGTTATTACTTCTATTCCTGGAGTCGGTGACATAAGCCGGTTCTAGATTAATGCCAAACACGGGGTCATGCGGGTTTATTTCTATGAGTTATTTCCCATTTTTTTGACGGAACCGTCTACTTTCACTTTCGAAACCTCTATCTCACCCCCACATCAAGTCGCACACAAATTTAACCTGCATGTGTAGAGCATGCAAATAACATAATAAAATGTTTTTTTGTATCTATACCCATGGTTTCGATGCCAATGCATCTATCTAAAACGATTACAGTGACGTAATTCCATTCAATGACAGCGCAAATCCAATATGGCCGCCATATATGAGGCAATGCGTCCTCCTAATTTGACGATCGTGTTATTGTTTATGTCTGCATATGATATCAGAAGCATGTAAAGCATATTTTTACAATTTCACTAGTATAGAGCCATTTCGACTATATTAAATCCAATATGGCCACCGTAAAAAGCAGTTAGAAGTTGGTGCAAAGGCCTGTCTATAGGCCAGCATATTAATTAGGTTAAATTGGGAAATCAGGAATAGCTAACTTATGTACACGTATGGCATCACAACACATGCACGCTATTTGTCTAAACGTGCTTTCTGTAGTCATACATGTATATGCGCATGCAATTTGATTCTTAAAGCACCATTATGTCGCTGCAACATACACTACTCTATATCTGAAGCATCTTCATTTTGTCATACAACGTATTGACACGTCTATGATACACATTCATATGACACATTATGTCATACCGAGACATATATACACTTATACAAATATAAAGAATAGTCTAATGCGAATTTAGGCACACATTGAAATTTTGCTTGCTGCAAAATGACACAGAAAATTGCCATAGCCATGTACTGAACTTTCAGTATTAGTACATTAATGGACATGAGTATGTCTGACAGGTTTGTTACTGAAATGTTGACAGAAAATTCCCTGATTGTCCCCTGACCTGGTTCATATTTTCCTGACCAATCCAAAATTCCGTGACTTTTCCATGATGTAGGATGGAAAGCACTTCAAAGCAGTTATTTAGAAAACAAAACAAAACACACAAACTTTATGTCATAGTAGGGTCATTTCTGAGGATTCCGTGACCATACTGTTCCTACCTTTTGTTATTGTTGAGTTTTTAACTTGTACCATTTTAGAAAACAAATAGCTCGTATGCATTTTTCAAAAATAATGGGAAAACATTTTAGAACACAAAATTCAAAATGGCCGCCAACGACATTTTGAACTATATAAAATGCATTATCTCTGTAATAAGATAAGCAAGAAGCACAAATGAGGTCGTTTCCCAATAATTAAATCATGCCAAACTGCTGGTATGGCTAATTTTTAGTTCGGACTTTGAAATCCAATATGGCTGTCGTCCATCATCTAAAATGCATAATACTGCACATTGTTAGTCGGAGCTAAGCTAAAAGTAACACTAACGTGTATATATTCACTGCTGTTGCATGCCACACCTGCTGGAGGGGCTCTGTATTGGTTTGAAAGTCACTAAATCCTTGAAATCCAAGATGGCCGCCGTCCGCAATCTTGAACAATATAAAACACAATACTTATAGGAAAATTAAGATAAATGTACACCTGGTGTGACATTTTTGTTAGATATCAGTATCAGGAACTCCCAAGATGGCCGCCATATGCCATAGTAGTAAGGGACCTAACTTCAGTCGCTGGGGTTTATATGGTTTATATAGTGAAACGGCCGGAGCAGTAACTTTTCGATCGGAGTAGTCAAATTTCGATATAGGCAGACGCGCGCACCTGTATTTTCCGATACAAGGAGCATTTTCCCAATACTGTCTTTCGATCAATAAAGCAGACGATACGTGGTTAACCCCGATTACGCTGTCCATTGTTGATCTACGGGTGATTTAATCCATTCACTATGAGAAATGGTTTGTTTTGCGTCGTGTTTACTGCTGCAGACGACAATTTAGGCTTTTCAAATAACGTGACGCATTGGACAGGTAGCTGTTTTAATATGGTTTAACAGGCCAACACTACATGTTTCACGCGTCATTAAGTACCAGCAGACGACACTATTTTTAACTAACGCAGCATATGAATATAATGACGATTGGTCTTCGGAATTTCGATATAGATGTGATCAATTTACAATATAATTAATACTGGAGATATGGTATTAAAAATCGATACGTGCCTATAGCAGACTAAAATAAACCGATAACGGTCATTTACTGCTGCAGACGACAATGTATGCGAACTAATATCGGGTTTTCCAATAGTATAAACATGTACAGACACGTCTGCTCTGTGTATTATGCGGACAGTTGACAACCACGTGATGTCACGCATCAGTACCCTCAGCGATACATGACCCACTGTTAATATAAAGGTGTTTTTTTTCCAATATTTTATCATAGTGTGTCCGGCAGTCGTAGCGACAACATCTAAATTGTGGTCAATACCTGTTAATACGAGAGCGTCTGTATACAACACCTAACATCGCAGGTAATATTAGCAATACACTGACTGCGTTTATAATATGATCTTGTCAATACACATTGTGACCGATGTATGTACATTTCTATTCATGTTATTTAACAGCTGAATAGGATAAACACGTGGAGTGTGTACACATGTAACTGCAGTTAATTATGCTACATGCGTATATAATTCATCTATAGTCAATAGCAGTCGACACGGTAAATTGTAAGGATGTTTACATCCGTTTAGCAACATCGCTGACGGGTTTTCACGCAGCGTGTTTTAGTACAGATATGCTACGATTTTCGGGGTACACGAATATGAGAATGTACGTTATATGAACTATTCACGACGGTATATGATATATGATTTGCTCAGTGGTCCGGGTTTATATCTCCATCTTGGATGGTTTGACATGGTCTACATATGATTACGAATGTAGCTAGCGTACAATATCATATTAACTAGGGATTGTATATTCCGTTTTAATCAAATCGGCTATCCAATTGGCGGTCAACATAGTCTGAGACAGTAGCATTTGACTAGGGTCGTTTGAATTTGTTATTGTTGATGATTATGCATAGTATGGTGTATATAATCCCATTCACGAGGGAGTGTCTTATTTGGTAGTTATATGTATGTTGTGGCTATTTAAGTGATGTTTTATCACAACCGCCGTTCAATGGACTGGAGGGATGTTGACTCCGCATAATATATATATCAATGTTATACTTATTACGCTGTCTGTGTAATATGCTCTTCTTCGGGGTTGTCATCGGCTTTTCGTTTTGCGGATTGGCCCTCGTAACACCATTGTTTCACGTGCCGTTGTAAATCGTGGCTGTCCATAAACACAAGCCCGCAGTCATCGCAAGAATGCATGTCTTCTGTGTCTTGATCGTGTTCTGAATATGATACTTCTCCTGAGTTGTATCGCCGTATGTCGTTATTATCAATGCGGACGTCGTTCCTATGGTCTGTAGGTTTAACACTGCTATGCGATTCGCGTCCTCTTATGCTGTTGTTGAAACTGTTTGTCTCGTCCCTTCTTATGCTATTTAGAATGTTTGTGCGCATGCGCAAATGCTCCGGGGTTCTGGCCTTTAAATCAACCACTAGATAACCGTACGGTTTATTCACAGCTTCATCAAACTGACGCAGAAGTACCTGCGGATTAGTAGGATACATCTGCCTGGCTAGTGTCATTACTGGTTGTTTGTCTACGGGAGTTTTAAATAATACCAGATACTGACAATTTCTTCGCATGGTTGGGTTTTTACTATGGAGCATGTTTTGGTTTAAAGAGATGACGGACATGTTCCTATGATGACTTCCTTCCGTATATAACTCTGTAACACGTTCATCTTTCGCAGCTTCGGACGCCATGTCATCCAGTATAATAAGGTTATTGAGTTTTGGATCTATGAATTCGTCATTTTCTAAGTTGAATGGAAGCCCCTTGATGAACTCGACCTTGGGATATACGCGCTGTCTGATGTGATCGTATAACGGTTGCCATCTCTTGTAAAGCCAAATAATTCTCTGTGGCGCTGGAGATATCTTTTCATTCGCTCGTTCAAACAATTGCGTTACGAAGTAGGTTTTTCCGGACGACGTCGGGCCGCTAATCATGCATGTAAATGGATGTTCGAAAACGAAGTTTGACTGCGTATCTGACTGCGTAGGCGCTGCCACCAATTCCTGATTCGTCTGATCTTCTGGCTGTCTCATATCTTTCGGAGCTCTCGGAGCTTCCATTTCTGCCAGAGCTCTCGGAGCTCCCATGGGAGCTCCCATGAGAGCTCCCATTTCTTCCGGAGCTCGGAGCTCCAATTTTTGGAGCTCTTTGTGAGCTCTCGGAGCTCCCAACTCTCGGAGCTCCCACTTCGGGAGCTCTTTGGGAGCTCCCGGAGCCCCGGAGCTCCCACGGGAGCTGCCAACTCTCGGAGCTCCCATTTCTGGAGCTCTTTGGGAGCTCCCGGAGCTCCCGGAGCTCCCACGGGAGCTCCCAACTCTCGGAGCTCCCATTTCGGGAGCTCTTTGGGAGCTCCCGGAGAGCTCCCACAGGAGCTCCCAACTCTCGGAGCTCCCATCTCGGGAGCTCTTTGGGAGCTCCCATTCCTCTCTTAGCTCCCATGAGAGCTCCCATTTCTTCCGGAGCTCTCGGAGCTCCCATTTCTCCCGGAGCTCTCGGAGCTCCCATATCTTCATGAGCTCCATGCTTTATGTGCGTTACGCCTCTTCCTGTCATTTCCCCGTGTTTATTAGTTAAATGACGATTCATGTTGAATCTACTACTAAATCTGATGTTGCACGTTTGACACTCCATGATTATATGATTTTATATACGAACACACCCCCTCTTATGCATTTTGCAAACAACTAGTTTGAACCGGTTCCAACAGGTTTCATCCGGCTAGCCCCATCACAATAAACCAATCAAATTTCCGTACTCATTCGTATCAACCAATCAAAACCCTAGCTAAACTGACCAATCACAGCGAGGCGTGTGATTTTATAATGTATAAGAAGGAGGCACTGACACTATTATTCATTATACTTCCAGACACCACAGAGAGAAGTCATGGCTTACACCTGTGAAGAATGTGGGACCAGTTTATCCAAGTTGAGCCAGTTGCTACAACATCAACGAAGTGAAAACCATTTGAAGAAGTACCCATGTCTGATTTGTGGGAAGGTTTTCTCGAGGAAAGACAATCTAGTTCAGCACATAAAGAAACATACAACACCTTCAAACGTGAACTGTGATAAGTGTGGACAGGCATTCAGTAAACAATTCAATCTCGACAGGCACAAGGAGCGTGCGCACCAAATCGGTGCTGGACGGAAACGACCAAATGACGACGGGGAAAATCACACCATCGCAAAAAAACTTCGCATTGACGATGATCCCCGACGTTTCTACATACTGAAGAAAGTCAGGGAACAGACCATTAACAAAATCGGAACAACTGCGACAACGTACAATGTGCAGTTTAAAGAACTGGAGGTTGTGGATGTTCCTGAAATTTTGAAAACGCTGAAGCGATTGTTTAGTGCCATTAGTGAAGATGTGCCTTTAAACGCCAAACCAAGTGGCACGATACGAGTAGCTATAGAATGTCCCACGTTGGATTATCCGATCATTATTCCATTTGGACAAGTTCAACATCTTACAGCGGATTCGATATTGTCAGAGATAGAAAGAGTGCTACAGTCTAATGAAGATTTTATTTTGGATGAAGGATTAAAACTTGAAGTCACACATGTGGATATGCCTAAAGGTGGTTCTCACAAACGATGCAAATACGTGAATACGGACCAATTTCTAGTGGACAAAAAGTGTATTATACGCATACAAAATAAAGACGAATTGTGTTGTGCACGCTCTTTGGTGACGGCGAAGGCGAGGTTGGACAAACACGAGAAATGGGACAGCATCAGACGCGGTTATGATATACAATCTTTGCTGGCCACAGCACTTCATAATAATGCTGGTGTTCCACTCGGAAAATGTGGAATTCCATAAATTAAACAATTTCAAGAATATCTGGTAGACTATCAGATAAATATCGTATCAAAGAAATATTTCGGCGCAATTATATATTCCGGACCAGAATCGGGCAATAAACTGTATATATATCACCATGACGACCACTATGATGTGATAACTAGTATGGCAGCATTTCTGACAAAGAATTATTATTGTTCAAAGTGTCAGGAGGGATACGACCACAAGGAGAAACATGCATGTCATAATACGTGTTTAGCGTTCAGAAAAATACACGAAGAACGTGACGAGTCGTGGCTCCATTGTGATATCTGTAATCGATATTTTAAAGGGGAAGAATGTTTTACTCTTCACCAGCGTATGACCAAGAATGAAAATTCCACGTGCAAGAGATTCTATCGATGTATGGACTGTGGAAAAACCGTCAACAAAAAGAGAAGAACTAAGCAACACGTGTGTGGCGGAATACTATGTAAATTATGCGATGGTCATTTCCCTCAAGGTCACAAGTGTTTCATGCTGCCAGAGGAAGAACCCGATGACGTACCAACATCTATTGACGAAGAGCTTGTTGTAGAGTACGAAAATATTAAGACGTACATATTCTTCGATTTTGAATGCACACAGGACGATATAATACAATGCGATAAAGGATACAGAGCAGACAGGACAGGAAAATGTGTAAACTGCAATAAACTGCGGAGCAATGGAACATATACCAAATATGTGTGTTGTCCACAAGGTGTGTACACATTGTATGGACAAAGAGCTTACTACAGAAAGCGAATGTGAAAACTGTGGTATGAATGAAATGGTTTTTGGAGGATCTAACACTGTCGATGACTTTTGTATGTGGCTATTCTCGGAAGACAATTTCAATTCCACCGTTTTGTGTCACAATTTCCAAGGATATGACTCGTATCCTATATTACAATACCTGTACCAAAATGGCGTATTACCATCGATTGTACCAAATGGTGCTAAGATGATGTCACTTACAGTTCCATCGTGTAAGATTAGAATGATAGATTCATTGAACTTCCTTCCAATGGCTCTGGCAAAGTTACCGGCTATGTTTGGTTTTGACGAGCTTGCCAAAGGCAACTTCGCACACTTGTTCAATCGGAAAGAAAACCAGAATGTTGTTTTAGAACACCTACCGGATATACACTATTACAATCCGGATGGCATGAAACAAGAAGAAAGGGATGTATTTCTACAATGGTACGAACAAAATAAAGACAATACGTTCGACTTTCAGAAACAACGTCTCACGTATTGTCGCTCAGATGTGAACATTCTACGACGATGTTGTTTGAAATTTCGCGAAAACTTTATGGATATTACACATCTAGATCCGTTTGACAAATGTATTACTATAGAATCGGCGTGCCATTTAGTGTTCAGAACAAACTTCTTGAAACATGACACTCTAGGAATCATCCCAGCACAAGGTTATTACCATGAACAAGTTCAATCGGTCAAAGCATTACAGTGGTTAAAATACATGTCACACACTCTGGGAATACGGATACAACACGCAAGGAATGGCGGTGAAAAATCTATTGGCCCTTACCAGGTGGACGGTTACTATGAGACAGACGAAGGGGAGAATGTCGTTCTAGAATTCCACGGCGATTTCTGGCATGGAAATCCGCGGAAATTTGCGGGTTCTACCATGAATCCAGTAAATAAAATGACAATGTCTGAGCTCTATCAGAGAACAATGGACAACAAGAAATACATAGAAGATCTAGGGTATACATACGTATCAATTTGGGAGTCTGAATTTGACATGCAAATAACAGACAATACCGATATGTCGACATATACAAAGCCTGGAAATGATCACCAGTCTCAAACCAAGAGATGCGTTTTATGGTGGACCCACAGAGGCCTTTACCTTATATAAAGAAGCTCGGGATCAGGAACGTATTATGTATTATGACGTAACGTCACTATATCCATACATTAACAAAACTGGAAAAGTACCACTCGGTCATCCTCAGATCATCACAGAAGAGTTCGATAGTCTAGATAGATATGAAGGTTTGGTCAAGTGTAAGATCGTTCCACCGAAAGAATTATTCATGCCCGTATTGACATGCAGATTGAATGGGAAACTACTCTTTGCATTATGCAACAAATGCGCGGAAACGAAACAGCAGTCACATTGTTGTCATACAGAGGAGGAGCGAGCATTCATTGGTACATGGGTTACGGACGAGGTGAAGAAAGCACACGAAAAAGGATATCTTGTTAAGCATATATACGAAGTGTGGCATTTTGATGAAGTATCACAGTATGATCAAACAACTATGGAAGGAGGTGTGTTTAAGGATTATGTCAACACATTCCTCAAATTGAAGCAAGAATCATCAGGCTGGCCTCAGTGGTGTACAACCGAAGAACAAAAGAAAGAGTATATACAACTCTATCATGAGAAGGAGGGAATACTGATGGACTACCACAAGATTGAGAAGAATAAAGGCATGAGAGCTTCAGCAAAATTGATGCTTAATTCCTTTTGGGGGAAATTTGGACAGCGCTTAAACATGTCGCAAGTTGAGTATGTGGATGATCCAGCCATATTCTTCGACAAAGTCGCGAGCGATAGTGAAGAAATTACTGCAGTAAACTTCGTAAACGACAGTATGGTAGAAATGAGATTGCTATTTAAAGAGGATTTCATTGAAACTTCAATCAAAATAAATGTAGTTATAGCTGCCTACACGACAGCACAGGCAAGACTTAAATTGTACAGTTATCTAGACATACTTGGACAAAGAGCGCTGTACGCTGAAACTGATTCTGTTGTCTTCTCAACCAAACCTGGAGAGTGGGCACCGGCCCTGGGAGATTATCTAGGTGACCTAACAGACGAAGTACCAAACAACGAAATCGAAACATTCGTCACTGGTGGTCCAAAGAACTACGCGTTTAACTCATTCCACCCTAGCCACTGCTAGCCAGTTCCCTCCTACAGGTATCTGCTAGGCTACCTCCTAGCAGCAGCAGTGGGCTTATCAGCTCTGTCTCCCTAGGACTTATTGAGAAACTTATTCCGTTTTGAAACTCAACAACTAGGTGTGTTACAACAATGGCTTATAATTCATGTGAATAAATATCAATAAATATGAAATTCTGCACACATGTAGAATTAAAAATTTGCTAAACAATGATATTATTTTTTTCATAAATAAGTCACTACTTGTTCCATTCACACTAGATAAGCAGCATATCTTTTCATATTTTCCCATAAAACATACAAGTTGTGGAGTCATGTTATAATTTTTTGAATTGTCTTAGGAGACGATCCGAAAGAACTCTCAATTTACATGTTCCATAGATAATATATTGAAAACTGTGTTGCGGGGCATCAGATAAGCAACGTATATGGACTATAGTTTCATACATCTCCATAAAAACATACAAGTTGCACATTTTTAGAAAGGTCTTATCATGCTTATGAAACTGTTCTAATAGACTCCCAATTTGCATATTTCATTGTGAAATATGAAGAAAAACAGTGCTGCAGGGTAGCAGATAAGCAGCAGATATTGATATGTTTTCATATTTCTCAATAAAAGCGACAATCTGCATTTTTTTTTAAAATTTCAATCATTTAGACACTGTTCAAATACGCACTGATTTTGCATGCGGATAAATAAAATTGACTTACTTGATAGATGATCTTGTTAATTAATTAATCCCAAATCCTGACAAATAATCCATTTCACCTTGTTCACAAATATTCACATTTTTTTTTATAATTAACACTATTTTTGTAACATCCATTATACATGTAAGGTAACACTTCCACCGAAATTAATTATTCATATTTACACAGTGTAATGAGGGGCAGTAATCTGAATATTTTCCGTTTTTATCATTTCTCAACAAAACTTTATATTGTGAACCTCATTTGAATCATCCGGCTGAGACGGTTCAAATGAGGGTCACAACATATACTTTTGTGGACAAATCATAAAAAATGACTAGATTTCAGCCGAAAGCCACTCACACATCTGTACAAGGAGCACATTCATTAGTTCTTCAACATGTCACGATGCCAAGCAGGAAAGCACGGGACACACAGGTGCACATTGCACTGTTGGCACATGTTCACTATTTCCCGACGATGCTTCTGCTTACTGCACTGCCTGCAGCGACCTCGTTTCGACGCTGTCTTCGGGAAGTGTCCAACACTGAACGTCGTTAGAGCAGCTCTTTCATTTTCCACATAATCACCTATTAGCAACTTTGCTAGCGCCATTCGATACTCGAGCATTGTTAGTTTCTTCACCCTGCCTGTCTTTGTGTGGCGCTGGTGGTTGACGGACTCTTTCATCATAATAAAACCATTGGTGATGGCGACATCAAAAATAAACCAAAATAGGTAGAGCCACCATTTCCGTGAAGATCTGTATGTGGAGTACTCCGTCCGCAACTGGTCCGCATGGTCAACGCCGTTCATATGGCTGTTGTATTCTGGTATAATGGCCGGCGCACGGATTTCGCGAACCTCCCCATTCCTAGACTTTCGACTCACTACACTGTCGATACGGGCGGGATTTTCTGCGGTGGACAGGACATACACATGCTTCTTCTCCTTCCACAGACAGGCAATGAGCTCTCCTTTTTGAGCAGTTCTGAACTGCCCCTGTTCCTTGAGATCTTTCTCGCGGAGTTGCGTTGGTAACCCTTTTCTGTTTCGGCGTACAGTTCCGCGGGCATATGTACGATTCTCGAGTAGGGTGTCCAGTAGTGCAGGGCTGGTAAAGAAGTTGTCCATGTTTACGATATGGTGTTTGTGCCAAACTTTCCTCGTCATGTCCTGTACAACTCGCGCTGCAAGACCAACCTCAGCTCTACCTTGTTCTCGGCCAGTGTACACCTGAAACTCATTCGTGTAGCCGTTGGTTGGATCCGCCCTCATCCAGACCTTGATTCCATATTTCGCGGGTTTTGACGGAAGATACTGGCGGAACGACAGTCGCCCACGGAACTTCACCATGGCTTCATCCACACTGGTGTTCTGGTGCGGGTTATAATGGCGAAGGCAGTGTTGTTGTACTTCATTCGCATGAAAATACTGCAGTAACTTGTCAAACCGGTCTCGCTTCATAACTTTCCGGATATTCAGATTCCCGAATAAGGAGTCCGTGGACCAATACATAGCCGACTGTGGTAGCTGCAAATATACAAAAATAATAACATAATTATATATCGTTTTATATAAATCATGCGTTATGAAAACTGAAAATTAACTGTTTCTAAATCAAACCTTTTCATCAATTAAAGTTTAAACTGGTTGAGACTTATTTTAAAACTTGAAAAAGTTTATAATCTTGTGTGGGCCTAATTTGTTTTCACGAAATCGATAGATTATACGTACATATATATACGGTTTTTGCGACCAGTGTAAATCCTGATCAGATTGTGCATCCGCACAATCTTATCAGGCTCTGCACTGTTCGCTGTTCAATCAATGACATGACGACCAACCAATTATTTGGGATTATGTAACTATATACCGTAGTGATTATCAGATAATTTACCTCCAAAATACTCATGTAGACTCGAATGCCGAACCACGCTTTTAGCTCGATCTCCGTCACTGGCCGCCAGTTGGAGTCGGGTTTCTCCTGTTGTCGCTGCTCGGCGTACAGATTGGTTTGTGCCACCAAAGAGGCAATCAAGGTTTCCGAAAAAAACAGTTCCAGAAAGTCTAGCTCATTGGAATCAGGATCCAAGTCAACCGTTGGTCCTGGCTCTGGGCCGGTGAAGTGAGCCTTGGCAATATCTGTCCGGTCATCCACAATCCAGTGACCTGCCACAGGTGGGGCGACATCAACAATTTCATCATGAAATTCATTTTCAGTCTCCAAATTGTCAGAGTGTTCTGAATCAGATTCATCATTTTCGCTCCCATTGTTGATACTAATGTCGGAACCATCAGCATCATCCCCATCCGTCACTATAGCCAGCACTTGATCGAGATCGAGTCGTCGATTTGCCATAATTTACCAATTTTTGATGAACTTCAACTGTAAATAACTTCTAAACACGTGTAAGAATTATTTCAATTCCAGCGCTCTTTGTTTACACAATCATTATATGGTATATATAACGCGAAATCTGATTGGCTGACAGGCAGGAATCCCAGATATTGTGGCTCGAAACAACCTATGAAATGCGACGACATATCGTGGCGTGCGGGAGTGAAAGCTAGCTTTATCGAGCCGCCAATTCGGGGCACGCGGGACTGGAATAAAATAAATACCGACTCGATTTCGTGGCACGCGGGAGTCGGAGCACTGCAAGAGCGACGCGTTATCGGGGCGCTAGGGTGGAATGAGTTAAAACGAAGAATCGTGATGAACATGGCAAATTAACTCATTGTAAAGTCCATGGCATTACGTTAAATCACAAAAATAATCTGCAAATAAACTATGACGTCATTAAAAACATGGTCACCTCTAAATCCAAAGACATCGTTACAGTGACAGACCCTTACAAAATAACCAGAAACAGAGATAAGGCCAAAATCATTACCGTGTCACAAAAGAAAGACTACCGTCTTGTATTCGATAAGAGAGTACTATTAAATGAATACGTATCGTATCCATATGGTTATTGAAACAATAATGTCCAGACGGTTGATTCGTATAGTATTGTCCATTATTAGTATGTTGTTGTCATTAATATGTTATTAG
Source organism: Conchocele bisecta (assembly GCA_029237695.1). Lineage (NCBI taxonomy): Eukaryota > Metazoa > Mollusca > Bivalvia > Lucinida > Thyasiridae > Conchocele > Conchocele bisecta. The sequence goes on from CM055268.1 coordinate 57,077,525, forward strand.
TATGTAAATAAAAGTAGAATACACATATATTCAGTTTGTACATTTAATGTTCATTACTCCTTCCCCAGATGAGTGTAGGTTGTGTGAGCTGAAGATAAGTTAATGGTGTGGTTCAAACTTAGCAGAATACACCTGGTTTGGATCTCGTGTACTATTTTGGCTTTCTGTACTTGAGAGTTGAATCCGGTTATACTATGTTATGAAAGTAGCTAGTAATCCTATTAATTTTAGAGGCTAAGTGACTCTTGTGTGTGTAGTACCTGGTATCAGATCAGATTATTTTAATTTCAAGACTGAATATGTATAGTTTTAATGAAAACATACATTGTTGATATTATGATCCTACACCTTTGCACGTGAAATACTGGAACCGAACCTGTCGATCCCGACAAAATGACCTTATATCTTGCTGTGCCGTGAAACACTAGGAAACAAACAAAATCCATCCTACTATTCGGATGCACACCAAGCCATCCATATGCGATATAGTATATCAAGTTATCCGAGCAACGAGTTAATGATACAGTATAATCATCGGTGTACGAGATGGCATTGGTCCGCCGGCTGGGACCAAGGACAATACTACATTTGTTGAATTTGCTTATATTTTACGGCCGCGGTGGCTCAAAGACCTCGCACGCCGTCTCCCAAGAAGGGGGGAAAGGAAGGAGGTGGATACGGAGGAAACCGGCCCCAGGGTGCATAGCTCTTATAGGAATAGTCCCCTTTGGTTATTTAACGTGCCCATATTCTCCTTCCAACCTGATACAAGGGAACGCCTTTTAAAGTTCCCATCCGTAAGTACTAGTGGAGCAGGAAATACAATGTATCTCAGACGCCCATGCTACATTTGTTCTTGTACTGGGCCGTTTTATTTAATAGGTAATTCGGCGCGTTTACGTCGGTATTCTCAGGGGCCACATACGAAAACTGACAGCTCCATTTTATATGTAATATATAGTAAATCTGGGGTACTCTGGACATGTTCGGACACGTCCTATGAATCATCAATATACGCGGATTAAAAGTAGCTGCCTGCGTACACTCGCTGTAGGTACGTTTTGTCGTCTGCTGGCAATAAGTCATTTACCGCGATATTAGTTCGCATAAAATTGTCGTCTGCAGCAGTAAACACGACGCAAAACAAACCATTTCTCATAGTGAATGGATTAAATCACCCGTATATCAACAATGGACAGCGTAATCGGGGTTAACCACGAATCGTCTGCTTTATTGATCGAACGACAGTATTGGGAAAATGCTCCTTGTATCGGAAAATACAGGTGCGCGCGTCTGCCTATATCGAAATTTGACTACTCCGATCGAAAAGTTACTGCTCCGGCCGTTTCACTATATAAACCATATAACCCCAGCGACTGAAGTTAGGTCCCTTACTACTTGCCATCTTGAAAATACAATCGTTTTGAGACTGCGTATAAGTACAATGTACAAACAGTGTGATTTTCACATTAATTTTAGCATTCTAAATTGTATTTAAGGGATGTTTTGTTACCTTAGAGATTACCATGAATGCCGAATTTCAAGATGGCGACCGTATTACACATAATTATTATATATTGTGCAATAAAAGTTGCTCATTGGGTATGTTGGTATGCACGGCAACCCCGCACAAATGTTGCATTTCGTTTTAGTCCACCCGTAAATATTAATCTTACTGTGAAATCCAAAATGGTTACAGTTTTGTATTTGTCATATTGAAAAGAAAAGTGACATAGTGATCAAAGGTTGGTAATATAATTTGAGTCTGATAAGAATGTCAAATTGGGAGGTTGTTATCACTGGTACAGCAAGTCAATATAGTACAAGCGGAAATGAACCGTCTTTGTTTGTTCAATGACTACTTGAATTAATATTTGTTAATTTTCCTGTTGTCATAACATAGGAGTCAAAACTGTCCGATATATTCCTATCTTGAAATGCACAACACTCAGTACTTTTATACTTGATAAGTTGCTGAATGTGTGGCTGCTAACCAATTATTTCCAATCAAATGTATATATATAATATATGAGTGACAGTCAGTGACATTTGTGTGGGATAGTGTGTAATACTATGCTATCCTCACTTCTTCAGTGCGTTGGTGCTAGAAGCTATCATAACCAGCAACATTCATCCTTTTGATGTATGTGAGTTATTTAAGGAGTGTAACTCCAGTGACTACATGCGTCAGATACATGCATGTATTATAATTGTAGATAATGATAAACATCGAACCGAACACATACATATATTTCTATGATTGTAGATGGTGATACGACATTGGATATGTGACGGTAGCTAGTGATTCAAAACTACATGTAAAACATATTCAGTAAATATACGATCATCGGGTTTAATGTGTGTTTCTTGCTTATCTCATTACAGAGATAATGCAGTTTATATATTTCAAAATTGCGTTGGCCGCCATTTTGAATTTTGTGCTCTAATAAGTTTTCCCATCATTTTTGAAAAATGCATATAGAAGCTATTTTTAGCCTCTCGCAGCTTATGTAACCGGTTCTCAAAATACAGTCAGATATCATGGCGCTATTTTTACTTGTGGCGCGTATGTATACATCTTGTATCTAGGTCATTGTTAATGACTCGTTTTATGATATTTTACATTTCACATTTATTAGAATGTATATCTTTGGTACATAATTAATTGAAGAAACAATGGAACCTCAGATTTAGCCGTTCATTAATGGTGTGTAAACCCAAATCACACCTGTCGTGTTTTTTGTGTAAACCCGAATCACACCTGTCTGAATTGTTTTCATTCACAACTACGGTGTGTACAAATTTGCATAAAACAACACTATAACCACAGGTGTTTGAAGAGTGAATCCGGATATGGAATTACCACCCTTATCGCATCGCCGTATTTCGCCGATATTGATTTCGAAAATCAGTCATATTTTCCTTAAATGATGTCGAAAATTGATAAAAAATATACTGTTACCACTCATTTGAACCATGTCGTCTAGATGGTTCACTCATTTGAATCGTCGCGTCGGCATATTTCGAATGAGTGGTAGCCTACACTTTCACTTACAATAATTGAGCCCGGATATGGAATTACCACCCTTATCACATCGCCGTATTTCGCCGATATTGATTTCGAAAATCAGTCATATTTTCCTTAAATGATGTCGAAAATTGATAAAAAATTCAGAGCTCATGCGGAATTGAATATACGATGCTCTTGGTTGGGATAGGCTGGTTGTCATCTTTTGTAGGGACCTTTGTCACATAGTGGCAGATATCTTATGCTTAACAATCATGTTGATCCGTCTGTTCTTGTTACTGTATCAGTGCAAAGTGGTGCCATTTATTAAAACGTTTTGTTACTGCACTTACTATGGACTGTACTGGCTATAGTAATTTGCATCTTAATATTCATCCATTTATCTCTGCTGCAAATACAGACTGAATAAATGATTTGCTGATATGTGTATCACGCAAGTGGAACAATATTACATTCCTTTTGTTAATTACATGTTATTACTTATGAAGATGTTTATGTAATGCATAACAAATAAAAAACAAATGCTAAGCTTTACTGGATTCTTCCTGTTTCTATACAGCTCCTTCCCATCTCCACATGCAAACTATGTCGAGTGTTATACAGTTTCCCATATCACCATTTACTACATTTACTCTATTTGAAATATTTAAAGGAGAATATACTAAAATACTGTTTACCACCCATTTCAGTTGGGATCGCAGCTCAGTACTTTCAGTACTTTGATTTTCACTAAAATGTTTCAAGTTGACAAATAAGCAAACAAAAGGTAGGGACATAATGGTCACGGAATCCTCAGAAATGACACTACTATCATATTTGCCTTACAAACAAGGTCAATGTGAACTTGGCCTCGGGTGTTCAAACGTGTGTGTATGCAAAAGAAAGCATCATCCCTAGACACACATTGTGACCAACTATGATTAAAACGGATGAAGTGGTTGTGAAGAAATTAAAGTTGTTGCTAACACACGCACGTACATAGTTCGTACATGGACTATACAGTCGCTGTATCCCATCTTGCCTATCGACGAGGGGAGAACTATACACACACACACACACACAACCACTACACTGTACACTTGATAATTGTTATCGGTATATCTAGATCTTCCCACCAACAACAGATCTCTAGTATGTAGTCTATTTTCGGAACTACGTGAGTCATAGCGAGTGAGTAAGTTTCCTATTTATCCATTAATCTTCCCACCAACAACAGATCTCTAGTATGTAGTCTAATTTTCGGAACTACGTGAGTCATAGCGAGTGAGTAAGTTTCCTATATATCCATTAAGTGCATGTACGTACAATGACGGAATGATAATTTACTAGAAATTTGATATTCGATTTATAGGTGTTTAACGGCCTGTCATTTAAGACCGAGCCAACGGATTCGATCGCGTATATAACCTGACAAAGTCACGTGGCCCCTTCTCATAAAAGTGATAGGATTATACGCTTATTCATGTTATCATTCATATAGTGGGGAAAATATGATTCAACTCCTCCGATCGTTAAATTACCCATCACATGTGAATGTCCCCGCTGATAGCCAAAGACACTGAGGGCACATTTGAATATACAAAAAGATCGGGAATTTGTCACAACATGATAGAGGACCATCGGAGAAATGCACATGTGAAATATCAAGCAGCTATACGTACCAGAAACAGAAATTATAAAAACCTTTACCCGAACGTTCAGGGTTTTAAGGCAACAAGTATGCGACCTTGATATTGGGTTTAGCGGGGCTCCGAGGTTCGTCACAGCATGATAGAGGACCATCAGAGGTATGCATGTGTAAAATATGAAGCAGTTATGTGAAAGGAAACATAAATTATAAGACAATTGTACTGAGCATTACCTTTTTGAACGCACTAAGAAAGAAAAATCCAAGATGGTCGCAAAATAAATACAGAGAACAAAATATCGAAAGGAGACGGATGAACCCACGCAAAGAAAATACTAACGCAATAAGTCATGATAAGCACATGCCACGCACAAACTGATGGTCGAGGAGCCTTCCACGCGACACAAACATGCACTCCTCGACCAACGGTGTGCCCTCCCAAACGGAAAGCAAACGTACGTGAAATATACATAAATCAAAGTACTGAAAGTACTGAAATATCTCCACAAAAACTGATCTTTTGCGGAACTAGAGACTGAAAGTTGCATATTTTCTCAATCATTATCCAGAGGCAAATGTACTGTGATGGTCCCATCCATACGTTTTCTCTAGACTAAATTACTGTTTCTACGAAACTGGTAGTATCTGGTCACTTAACCCTATTTTCCAGAATTTAACTGATAAACTGAGCCCAAAACTGTTAAAACTATAGATAATAGTTTTTGTAGAGTTTTAGATACAAAGCAAGACAGACCCAAACAACCGGATAAGTTTGCACAGGGCACTATTTTCTTGGTCGAACTCGCCATTTAGGCGTACCACGACAATATGGCTGCCCCATAGACATTTGCGTGACATAATATGCTATCGTAAGGGTGACAACATATAAAAAGTAAAAATAATGCAACAAAAACCTCACAACAACTATTCCCTAAAGGAACTAAAGAGAAATAAGAGTCCCAGCTGAAAAAAATCACACTGAAGTACAGTACATAAGACATGACAGCAAAGGTGTCGCCTTGGAACGGTCAGTGAACAAACCAGTCCACTGGGGCTGTTAACATCTAAGAAAACATTGTTTGGCAGCACTTTAGAATCATTGATTTGCAGTACTGCCAGACCATGTATTTGTAAATTAAAAAATATACAGAAGACGACAACATTAATTCCGCGTTGTAAGGGTTAACGTGGCGCCGCAAACATCCCGCTAACCTCACCAACATGCCTCATAAGGACAGAAACATACAAGGCAATTACAAAAGATTAATATATTGGACGAAAAAGACAAAATAGTCACAGCGAAAAATAACCACAGTATGCATGAAATAGAAATATAATATTGCAGTGAAACCTCTCTAAACTGGGCACCCTGGGGGTCCCAGCATTTGATCATTCTGAGTCATAGCTGTGTCCTATACGATCGTGAACAGACATTATCCCCCGAGATAAATGACAAAGAAACTCATCAAAAACAAGATCACATACGTTTTCTTGTGTTCGGTTTATAGAGGTTCTACGGTATAATAATGAGATTTTCGCAATAAGAAAAGAACGAAATACAATGTATAAACAAACAAAACTCAAGCCAGAATAGAAGGGACGACATGGCCAAATAGTAGTACTATAACGGGCTCCGTCACCAGTCCAATGCGTCAATGCATACTTACAATAGACAGTGACTTCCTAACAAATAAGCACTTCTACGTTGAAATTGTTATTTCGTGGGAACGAATTCTTAAGTTGAGGGAACGAATTGTCAATTCGTTAATTCATAGGAACGAATTGTTAAATTGAGGCAACGAATTGTTATTTCGTGGGAACGAATTGTTATTTCGTGGGAACGAATTAATAACAAAAAATAATTCTACGTCCCCTGCAGGGCTCCGTAGTATTCTTCACCTGTAGCGAACCACATGTGCTTTTAGCGTGTCTTCGACAATGGTAGATTATTGTTTGTTCATACAGTGAAACCTCTCTAAACCGGACGTCCAGCACATCCCTTTATTGGTAATTTTGTAGATATTTTGTCATGTCTCCGATAATAATGTATGTTCGTCATCGTACAGCATGACAGCATATCTTGGAGTGGTCATATGCCTCATTTACAACGGAACATCTCTAAATCGGACCTCCCAGTGTGTCCGGTTTAGAGAGGTTACATTGTACATGAAACATAGTCAATTATTTATTGTACATAGTTGACCATCCAAGACACGCTAAAACCCCTGTGGCTTGGCATAATATGTAACAATCAGCAATGTATATGTTGATTGCGGACACCAATGGAAGCCATTGGTCCCGGTTTGCGAATCGGTGTACAACAACAACAACGTCGACCACTCCAAATTAAGTATTATTTGATATTTTCCTTAATATGCAATGGATTTTGATTTTATCATTTTTTTGCGAAGAATCGATATCCTTGTCGGTAGACACGGAAATCGATTCTTCACAAAAACGACAGAAATTTGGGCGAAAATACAAAGACCACCAAATGCAGCTTAACAAGATGCGCCATATACTTCATCAAAATCCGTTACGTAATAACCCAACAAATGGCTCATTTGTAAAACGTTACCCCACCCACCCATTTCCTTACAATATACAGTGGGGGTCAGTGTGTAATTAAGTGCACACACGAACGAACATAACACCGTCTCAACACGATCTGCAAGAATGTGGACGGACGATTGCCTTGACGAATCAAATACGACGGTTTGGTGCTACATACACGATTGTGGTTTTACATTACACCAACGTGATGTCGTGTGGCTTTTACACGGCATTGGTGCCGTTTTACACGATATTAAGGTGGTGTTACATGACACTAATATGGTGCCGCATCACACCAGCAACAATAAACCTGTGTCAATAAATAAAACAAGGACAAAAATGTATCCGTGTTCAAATCCAAATTTTCACAATTCTATCCCATCTATTTAATTCAAAGTGACTTAATTGAAAGTCAGCTGTATCTGTTTTTATTCTTCACACATTATGGTGCGCAAATATAAATCAGCGGGTTATAGCGAGACAAACAGTGAAACCTTGACCTTGACAATTTCTGGGACAAACATAATTTCGTCACTACCGTTCCGAATATCAAGAACAAATTAATAGACACCACCATGCTCACAATATATTTATTTTCATATAAAATCAAATTATAAAGTGTGGTCTACGGTATAATATGGCAAAACTGAGCACGAATTTAGCGTTTTGTTTCCTTTTGCGTTGGTATAAAATTAGGTTTTCCTATTATGTTAACATTATTTCGACGCGATCCTATAGTCGACATGACAATTTCTGAGATCAACACAACTTGTCATGTCTTTCAATTTCAAGCTGCAAGGATACTGTGAAGTGCATATTAACCATAATAATATGGTGAACATATTGATATTAATTTTAAAAGAAAAGCGTAATTTAATTTTCGAAACGTGATAAAATTTATTTTGGAATTACATTTCTATTACTGCAAACATTCCGCTCTGGCTGTTGATTTCTATTGGCCCGAATCAAAATTTTGTGAAAGTGATATTTATACCGGTGATAGCCATTTCTTTAAAACAAAACGGTTTACTTGTCTCACAGAGTGAGAAAGATGCATACCGGCCCGGAATATGTACCGTACCATGCCCATGCTCTACCGACCAAGCTAACCAGGCACAGATCATACACACTTCCTTCCCATAGTCAGTTGCGTACCGTGACATTCTTCCCCGCCAAACTTAAATTCGTCCTCGATTTCTATGTTTAATTTTGTCTCCGAATTCCATATGTTTGGGTACAATTTCAGGAGTATTTATCAGTGACGGTCCTTCGTTGGGCACCAATTGTCACTTGGGAGAAAAATGTCCACCCTGAATTCCATATTTGTGGAACATTTGGGAGATTCTTCATCTGTCACGACACCACGTTTGGAGTAGTTGCGGCAAATAACTCACTTATCGTCCGAATGCAGAATATTCATTTATCGTCCGTACCCAGAGTTACGGTGCTCCATAGGTTTCTCCTGCAGAGTACCGAATCGGATCTCATTCGCGCTTTAGCTGTTAATTGTGACATATTTTTCTGTACTTATTCCACAGAAATGAATATCAGTATAATACTGACATTTCTTTCAATTGAAAACATACAGAAAATATGTCTCAATTAACAGCTGAAGTGCGAATCAGATGTGAGTTGGTACTTTGCAGGGGAAGCCTACGGAGAGCACCATAACTCTCGGTACGGACGATACAGGAGTATTCTGCAGAGTTACTTCCCGCAACTACGTTGGGTGCTAAATAACACAGGGTGAGAAAGATGCGCACCAGCCCGGAATCGAACCGGGGACCTCTGGTTTACCACACCATCGCTCTATCTACTGAGCAAACCGGGCACAGATACACACTTCTTCAGTATAGTGATCACTTCATTCCACCAACAATTTACAAGCTAGAAGTTATACCAAATTATTAAAGTCGACGTCACAGATTATGCTCTTGGCGACATTAGTGGACACAAATTTGTCCATCAATTTGATCAAATAAACAACGGAATCTGACGGATAATACTACGACGGCGCATGGAAAACTTCATTATTTTGGTACTTGGAATCAAAATGGTGGAGAGTAAGATCAATATGTGAGGCGTTGACAGAACCTTTAACATTTTTGATCACGATAGCAGCTATAGGGATTGTTGGACAAATTTATTTAGAGAAACAAGAGATTACAACCTGCATTGGATAATATACTAAGTGACATTTTGTTCATACACTAACATAGAGGATTACATTTGCGACATTGTTGGATTCTGGATTTGGCGGACAGGTGACGGAAATCGGAGCTGGATAAGAAACGACAGACGTGATTCTGAATATGCGTGCTTGGTCTGTGGTTATTCTTCCAGATCATGTCATGCCTGTTTTCATTTCACGTCGTGTAAAAGCAGCACTATTGAATAACTTTAATATTTTACAAGTGGTGTGGTGAGAATGAAAGTTCATTCAGCGTCTGATGTGTAACTGATGAATTAAGGTAAGTTATTTGTACATGCCGGAGCATGCCAATATTGTTTTAGTAGAGTCCGCTTGCAGATAGCTCAACAGTGATCACAATGACGTCCAGGCGTGCACTGCATAATTTGTCCGGAGCACAGCTCGAACACCCTTTGCAATATTTTCATGAAACGTAACGCATGCATAGGTCTCACGGGACAGTGCGGAGCTAGCGTTAAAGGTACACGCCCACTCAGTAGGCACACAATTGTCTTTATATCAGAGACATCATCGGAGACATTTTCTGACAAAATAAACATTAATTCACGTATTGTTTGGCATTATTATACATTTTATATCGGAAGAAAAGTTCCACACTGATATCAGGGGCGATAACCGTGTTTCCTTCAAATGTTAATGGACTATCTATTCTCTGTATTTATTTTTTTATGTGCAATGATCATACTTTATAATCTGTCGAAAATATTAATTTTTAAGGTGGCGCATCTCATTGCAATATAAATAATTAAAAAATATGCCTCATTTTCATATGAAAATATTCTGATACCACCGCGCGTCACTATCAGTAAAATAAATATTACCAAATGATTATATCTGTATAGCGGGCACTCGTAATGCAGGGCCTGAAAATAGCACTGGTCCGAGGTCCTGGACCTGCAAATTTTAGAGTCTGACCTTTGTATTTTACAAGCATCCAGTCCGCCGGGCCTGTGATAAAGTTGAAATTGCTATCATCATTCAGTGGTGATGCTGAATCCATTCTGATTATCGTCTTTTAAGATAATTTATGGTGACTTATTCGAGTATTTACACATGTTGTGACGAGTCATTTCCCATAAAACAGACACATATTTCTACCGTTTTTGTTGCGATTATCCTGTCGGACCTTCCGAAAATTCCTTGGACTTTCACTTTTTTTCTTGTTAGGTCCCGGACATACTGGTAAAAGCTGCTATTTTCAGGCCCTGTAATTTTTAGTACTAGTGGAATAGTGACACAATTATACACTTATTTAATTCCCATAAAGAACATTTTGAGTGGGCATGCACCTTTAAAAAGGGATTGGACAATTTTTGTCGCGTCCGCTTGTGGAGAGCGCGATATAGTCTGCACATTGACGTCCGTCAAAGCTAGACATAGTGATCACAATCATGTCCGTGCATCCGTCCGTACGTGTGTCCCACTCATGCGGCCCTGTGCCCCAATGTCAAATTACTTTGAAAGTTGTGTTAAAGTTTTTACATACCTTATTATATATCCACAACACTTACTCAGATTTGCTTCAAACTTCAAATAATTCTTTATTATCATCCGTATTTTCATTCTATAGCCCACCCATGCGACCCATATGCCCAAGATCAAGGTCAAATGACTTTCAAATTGCAATATGAGGGTGACAATTCGTGGTAACAATAATGGTATCGGGGTGGTATACAGGACTATATAAATCAAGTTAGTATATATTCTTAGTACATGTATGCGAGTCGAGACTAACTAACATAGGCGAGTATGCGAGAAATAGGCAATACACAGGCGTGAAAAGCGATGCTTCGCTGCCTGTTTTCATGGAAACCACGAGCTACCATGCAAAATGTTTAATTTTTATTACAGTCAAAATAAAGTTATTTGAAAATTTGGAAAGGGTCTCGACTAATCTAGAATGTTAATGTGATTGAACACATTCCAAACATGCACTCAAATATGTGACGTTCCATGCGAAAACATCCCTTATCGGTAAACGCGACGTAACGAGTTATAGAGAATACCAGGCTAGTGTCTTTTGATATCAGGTTTATCAGGGTACGCGTAGGATTTCCGAGGCTTGCCGAGGAATTCCTACCGTTTCCGAGCCGAGCCTGATAAACTTGATATCAAAATACACTAGCCTGGTATTCTATTTATCAGGTAACTTTTTATGCTCGAAAATGACCACATATGACGTCATTATCAATTGACACAACGCGGACTTGTTTACGTTGCGTCATTACACTGACGTCATTCGGTAACGTCACGTGACGCCATCCGACCAATGGAACGTCATTTGTCTCTTCGTTATAACCCGGATGTTTGTATCAGGTCAATGGCTGATACAGCAATATGTTATCAGTCAGTGCGTATTCGGTCAATACGGGGCATGTTACCTGATAAATGACGTTACAAAGACGGCGTAATTTTTTTATATTATATCAGGCTCATAGAAACAGCTGTGTAATTTGGATTTCAAAAAGTTTACATGACGTCACATTTGACGTCACACAATGTAACGTCAAAACGCGGGAAAACGCATTGTATAACTATTCATGCGCACATCACAATTCATTGATTATAATCGCAAAAATATACTAAATGTACATACATATCCGCCGTGGAAGTGTAATAAATAGGATATTCCATCGTACATGTTTGAATAGCGGAAATAATACACTCGTGTCCGTCGGCGTCCGTGTAAGCAACTCGTTCTCTACGCTCACTCGTTGCTTACGCGGAAGCAGACGCACAGTCGTTTATTATTTCCCGCTATTCAAAATGTACGATTCAATATCCTCTATATAATTACACCGGTACCAAAAAAAGACAAAAACAGTGTCTTTATTATCCATATCATTACTAAATGTAGATTATAAAATGGCTACAAAATATATTGCCAATAGATTAACAAAAGGTATCTCATCTATAATTGATGATTCGCAAACTGGTTTTATAAAGGGAAGATATATCGGAAAAAATATTAGACTTTTATTTGAATCCATAGAATATTTGAATGAAACAAATGAACCAGAGTTGTTATTTTCTGCCGACTTTGAAAAAGCATTTGATAGTGTTGATAAATGGATTACCTTGTTTTATACGGATGCAAAAAGCTGCGTATGCAACAATGGTCATCTCTCAGAATTTTTCGGCATAGGCCGCGGAGTACGTCATGGCTGTCCCCTATCCCCATATCTTTTCATAATAGCAATTGAAATATTATCAAAATGCATTCAAAATAATGCGGATATAAAGGGAGTGAAAATATACAAGTAAAATATTAAAAACACTATGTTCGCAGATGACGAACCTTTTCTTACTGACGGTTCAGAGCTATCACTTACAAAGCTTGTAGAGACTATAGATGAATTTTCCAAAAGTACAGGACTGCTGTTAAATATAATAAAAAGTCGAGAATTCTTAGAGTAGGATCCTTAAGACAATCGTCTATACATTACTTGCCCAATAAAACATTTGCATGGACTTCAGATAAAGCACCAACGCTAGGAATTACGTTTTCAAATAGTGCAAATTTGATCCACCAGTACAATACTGATCCGAAGATAAAATAATTTGAAAATTGTTTAAACAAATGGAAACACAGATATCTAACATTGATAGGAAAAATAAACGTACTGAAAACATTCGCTATTCCAAAATTAATATATCCATTAACAGTTATTCAAACACCTTCAGAGAATATTATAAAACATTCAAGAAAAATTTATGACTTTTTATGGGATTCTAAACCAGATAAAATAAAACGAGAGACAATAACAAAAAGTTATGAAAATGGTGTATTAAATATGGTTGACATAGACTGTTTTATAACCTCCTTAAAAGCAAATTGGGTTAAACGACTATGTGATGAGAAAAATACCGGTATATGGAAACATATATACATAGAACAATTTAAAGAGGTATGGTGTAACTTTTATCTTTGAATGCAATATTAAGGACGATGATGTAAAACATATTCACCCACACAAATTTATAAACAATATACTTAGGGCGTGGTCGAAAATAAACTTCTCAGAACAAAATAATATTATATAAAAAGAGATAATATGGAACAACGCAAATATTAAACACGTATCGCAAACATTGAACATCTTTACTATTTCAGGATAAAACAGTTTTATAGATTCCAAGATTTTGTTGATCTATATTCTATTAGAAGTACAGATTTTTTTAAAAATACTACACTTTAATAAGATGCATATCGACACGACGGGTTGAACAAATGAAAACAGAACATATTAATACAGCACAAAATAAACAAATGTTGCTAGATAAAATAAAAAGTAGTAAATCTACAAATAAAAATTACATAACAATCAATGGGAAAAAATGAAGACCGAACCCATCAAATCAGAACAAAAATGGGCCAATGTTTTTTTCCAGACGAAACTCTTAGCTGGAAACAAATATATTTAAATACTGTACAAAGCACAATAGATAGAAGACTTAGGAGTTTCCAGTACAAATATAAGAATTATAGGAACCAATACACATATGGCCAGATGTAATATAGTAGAATCAAGTATCTGTGATTTATGTAACGTGCAAATAGAAACATTCAATCATCTCTTTTGGGAATGTACTGTGATTCAAAGTTTTTGGTCACAAATTAGCAGGTTTTCAACAAACAAAGGTATCCCTCAGAAATAAAAAAATCTTCTTTCGGCAAACCAAATAAAAACTGTACTCTATCCGGAATACCACCACTGGCTGGAGCTACCTTGGCCAACCCGAGCCCCACCAGCCACTCGCCGCTGACAGGAGCATCCGGACAGACATTGACAATTTCCACATGGACATCAATTACGTCTACACTAGCTAACGTATATGAACTCACATACTATAAATAACACAACCGACGCAGTTATAGAATATTTTGTTATATACTAATATATCGTAATTGTATATGTTCCATGTCACATATAATTTCACGGAAACATGTTTTTCTTTTCTCTGATGTCATGAGCCCGAATGTGTTTAATTTCCAAAGGCAATCACTGACTTTTAAAACATGGAGTTATGTTTTTGTTTCACAGTAAATGAAATCAATTTAAATGTACCAACACTACATGTAGAGAAACACCGCCTCTTTTAAAATGTTTCTGTTTCTGTCCTCATCTTTCTGTGACCGTCGTTTGTGAGCGTGTGTGTTTAAATACAATAGCAAGAGAGCACACCTACATGTAACGTAAAATTGAACAATACGCCAACAGCATTATACATAAACGTAAACTGCGCACCATAGATATTAAAATTGTAATACACCGACTGTACGTTTCCAGACTTTACAATGTAGTTATCTAGCACAGAACGTGCTAATCGATTATAAATATGAGAAAATCACCATATGTACACATTAGGTATGCTTGCTTAACTTTCGATTTCGACAGATTAAGCATTCTGAACAATGAGCTGTTTTTTTGCATCAGGATTGTATACTGAAGAGCTTTAGGAACGCAACACCTATATGTTGCGATATTTTATAATATATATGAAATTCATCAATTTTATGATTACCCATATTCATTATTTTCCACACTACACACGGCAAACCGGTTCTCCCACTTGTCCGCTGTTTCAATAGCCCGCATTAGCAGCACGTGCACGAATGCTTTTGTGGCGTGGCTTGCCCGTGCAATTTAATTTCGCTAGTAAATCAGTGTGTATATGATATCCTTGTGGTCGGGGCTAACAATTTTGCCAGGAATTTGTAAGTTTAGACCTGTCTTGAAGATGCCGCGTCTCGATTCCGATTCCAGGAACCAAATTATCGGCATGTTGCAGTCTGGCATAAGTCAACGTGATGCTGCGAGACGCTTTAACGTCAATGTTTCGACAATTTCTCGACTCAATCAGAGATTTTTAGTGACAGGCAGCACCAAGGAC
Source organism: Conchocele bisecta (assembly GCA_029237695.1). Classification (NCBI taxonomy): domain Eukaryota; kingdom Metazoa; phylum Mollusca; class Bivalvia; order Lucinida; family Thyasiridae; genus Conchocele; species Conchocele bisecta. Next base: position 57,092,840 of record CM055268.1, read on the forward strand.
CGTCCTAGACCAGGCCAACCGCGAGTGACGACGCAACGGCAGGACGTATTCATACGTCAACGTCATCTGCGGAATCGCTTTGTTACGGCAGTTTCAACCGGTAGAACCGTCGTTGGGAGACACGGAAGGAACATTAGTCGTTTCACTGTCAGCAGGAGACTCAAACAACTTGGAATTCGGTGTCGGAGACCATACAAGGGCCAGATATTGACGAGACGTCACCGACTGATTAGACGTCGCTGGGCTGAACATAAACTGAACGTACAACGTCAAAACTGGGATAAAGTGGTTTTCTCGGATGAGTCGCGCTTCGCCTTGAGTTTTGCTGATGGCCGAACACGAATATACCGTCGAAAGAACGAACGGTTTGCCGACAACTGTGTGATCGAACGTAACCGATTTGGCGGCGGAAGCGTCATGGTTTGGGGTGCCATAAATAGTGGATTTCGTTCTGAGTTGATCATTGTGAATGGAACTCTCACTGCCCGACGCTACATTGACGAGATTCTCAATCCAGTCGTGATTCCACTCCTTCGACGTCATGGCCGCAATCAACGCCTGACGATGCAACAGGATAACGCTCGCGCTCATTCTGCAAGATTGACCCAGGACTTTCTCAGAGACAGTCGTATTGATGTGATGGACTGGCCAGCCGTTTCCCCCGACTTAAACCCGATAGAGCACGTATGGGATTAACTGGGGAGAAAGTTACGTCAACGTCAGAACCAACCAGTAAACGTCAGACAGTTGGGTGCCGCATTGAAGGAGGAGTGGAACAACATCCCCCGACGTACCATTCGACGTCTGACAGGATCCATGAGGGAGCGTCTTCGTGCTGTGATTGAAACACGTGGTGGACACAATCGCTATTAAAAGGTGAGTGAAATGTGCTGACCCCTGCCTCGTTCAGTGGACGTTTTAAGCGACAAGATGATAGTTGAGCAACTTTGGCTCTAGTTGACATTCTTCGTAAATGAGGAATGTTTGATTTGCAAAAAAACGCATTAAAATGTAAAGATATGTACCTACATATATAGGTGTTGCGTTTCTAAAGCTCATCAGTATATATTATCGAAACCTCATGATTACGGAAAAACAGTAATAATTATTTTAGCGTTTAGACATAATAAGTACTAATATAATGACATCCGGGTCTTTACTTTCGCTTTTCTTTCGCCAAAGACCACGGCTGTCAGTGAATTTGTTTAAATAAAACATGTAATCTGTCCTGACTCGAAAGGTTTACGTACAGGTTATTATGTACCAGATATATCGTACATCATCATGTACGTATGTTAGCTGACAGTGGCAAAAGTGGACATGCGACATGCGAGATCAGTGTACAACCTGATCCACTACATACGTTCCGTGTTGAATGTGTCTGTATTCTATACTGGTAACGATCTATATGAATGCGAGGCGAACAATATAGACCACGACCAGATTGCGTATTTAGCACGGAATGATAGGCCTATGTTGGGCGCTGTATCTCTTTTGGCATCTAGACGATTAATGTAGGTTTTATGAACTGCGTGAATACTGAAACTTTAAAGAAATTGACACGTCACCTTTCTTTCCCAGTATCTGAGTTCATTTTTCATTACTCCAAATACTTTTGTGTCAGTTGCCCAATACTGCTTTTTCTCGTGCCACGTATATATAACAGGCTAAATAAACATGTACAAACTGCATCATTATCATGATTATGGTCGATGAATACATATGTAGTGCACCGTGACGTATTGGCTGGTGTGTGACCTCGAGCGCGGACAGTATAGATAATGGTTAGAAAGCGCATGTGTTCATGCTGATTAGTCCGCACTGTTTTCCACGAATAAATGAAATAGTTCGTTCGATGAGGTTACTTGTTTATGTAAGATTACTAGCTTGAGTCACCGGAGGATCTCTACTGGTCAGCACTTAGTTGAGCACCCACGATAACAGTAACAATGGACCTGCACACCATTTGCTAAGCGTAAGGGTAATGTTACCATAACGGTATGTATGCGCTAGCCGAGTACTACACATATTGTTAATGTATTTTATTCCATGTCATAGTAGTCTGTACATGTATACCAATATAAATTGAAACGAATTATTGTTCACATTAATACATTTTATTCGATTAAAGCAGTAGTCTATGTCAGATGATGAGCGCACAGGCTAAGTAGGCACTACACTGTTCTGCGGTATACGACTATTTACAAAAATATTACAAACATAATTTAAAGAGCAACTAAAAACCACCATCCAAGAAACAACCACAAATAATACTGGATGCAATCCAAATACTATGTGGGAATTAATAAAAGGTTCAGTACGAAATGAAGCAATAAACTATTCAAGTAACATAAAGAGAAAGCAAAGATAAAATGAAAAGGAAATTCAAACTGAAATAAGACAACTAGAAAAACAAGTAGCTGAAAATCCAACCAATCAAGATATAGCAGATAGCCTTAAACGGGAAAGAAATAAACTTAATGATATAATTGAAGGAAAAACTAAAGGGCTGCTCCTCAGATAAAAAGCTGAATGGGAGCTGAAAAAATAAAAACTTCTTTTCTAATGTAGAGAAAAAAAGGTCAGAAGAACGAACTATTTATGAATAATCACTTATTCAATGGGTATCGCTATTTTATGAAGACGCAAAAAGTTGTATCTCAAATAATGGTCATTTATCCGACTTTTTTAAAGTGAAAAAGGGTGTCAGACAAGGCTGTCCTTTGTCCGCTTACATTATTATTCTAAGTATAGAACTGTTTTCACGAACAATTAACGGTAATAAAAATATAAAAGGTCAAGTGTTTGGTGGTCGAGAGATAAAACAAACAGTATTCGCAGACGATACAAGCTTTACACTTGATGGTTCAGAAACGTCCTTCAAGGAACTAATTAAAACTTTGGAAAATTTTGCGAAAATTTCGGGGCTAAAATTAAATAAAGGGAAATGTACTATAATAATACTAAAAATAGGATTAACCAGTAATAATCCAAGTAAATGATGCAACAATAACTTGTATACATGGTCAAATTGCCAAGCCTCTACACTAGGTATAACATTTCCAAATAACAAAACAAAACTGAATTTATTAAACCTCATGCCCAAAATTAAGTCATTTCAAAACCGTCTACACAACTGGAAGAAATGGAATCTAACTTTGATTGGAAATATAGCAGTATTAAAAACGTTTGCATTCCCAAAACTTGTATACCCGCTTACTGTACTAGAAAATCTACTATATGAAAAAATTAACAACATTAATAATTACATGTATGACTTTCTATGGGATGGCAAACCAGATAAAATATCAAGAAAAGTAATAATACAAGATTACGAAAACTGTGGAATTAAAATGATCAATATTCATGCATTTATACACTTATTAAAAATATCATGGATAAAGAGATTGAAAGGTTCACACAATCAATGGAAAACAGCGTATAATAACGAACTTCATAAGCACGGTGGTGACTTAGTGTTTAAAAGCAATTTTAATCAGAATGACGCAAAACGTTTAATAAAAGAATATATTTTTTTTAAACGAAATAACAATTTTGCTTAAAAAAATAAAAATAAATTTTAAATATACATGCTCTCTTGTTTCGAATGAAATTATATGGCACAATACCAACATAAAGGAAAATCATAACACCACACTATTCTACAAGAATTGGTACAATAAAGGCATATTATACATTGAAAACATATATGATTATAAAGCTAATGACTTCTATAAATTTAACGAATTAAATAATTATAAAATCTAAATATTGGAGACTTTTTTACGTATTATACATTGATAGGTAATATTAGAAATGAATGGAAAGAAAAACTTAAAACAGAAACTATAAACACTGACACTCCTGAGTACCTAATTTAAATCATAATCGCAAAAAAGTATAATAATGCAGTATACAATCTACAAATAAAATCGATGCGATTGCAAACATTAAAACATGTTGAAAAATGGGAAAATGAATTAGACGTTCAAGATATTGAATGGAAAAACATTTTTTCTTTGTCTTGCAAATGTACCATAAGTACCAAACTGAGAGAATTTCAATATAAATATCTAATGAAAATCATTCCAAACAATTATTTTCTATTCAAATGTAATATTAAACCATCCAACAAACACATGTTTTGGAAATGTAATGTCATTCAACCCTTTTGGTCAGAAATAAATCAACTGCTAGAAACAAAAGGATTAGGCTACAACATAAATTTAACCTACGAATACATCTCCTTTTGTAATATAACGGTATTATCTAAGCAAAAATCAATTTTAATTAATTTTATCATCCTTCTGGCGAAAAATTTCATTTTTAAATGTAAATGCTCCTTAATAATACCTATATTAAACACATTCAATCTGTATCTTCTGCATACTATCTCCAACGAAGAGACAATAGCAACTATGAAAAACAAACTGGAACAATTCAACTCAAAATGGAATGGCTTTTAAATTAGCAATTAACTATCATAATGGCACAGAGCGATTTTTATGTTGTCTATTACCATTGTCCCTTAAATATTTATTTTATCGTACCAAATAACATTGATGCACTTTTTTACCTTCCCTAATACATATATATCCCTTTTTTTCCTTCATAATAATGACTCTTTCCAAAATTCACTCTATATCACAATGTGTCCTATAATATACACCCCAACCTATTTACCTATATATCCTATAATATACTATAATACACTCTTTGCTACTTGACACGGTACATACAGTACAACCTCTCTACAACAGCCACCCATCGGTAGACGCAAAATTGGCTGTTGTAGAGAGGTGGCTGTTGTAGGGAGGTTAATGCCGAATTAAATTTGTCGTCCGCTGTTTATTTATTTGTTTCGATAATTTTCATCAAAAACATGCTTTGGCAACATTTTAGCGTCATTTCCAATGGAAATGATTCTAAAATGCTGTCAAAACATGTTTGTATTGAGAAAGAAGGCAAAAGCAACAGTAGATGACAATTTTCGTGCTCAGCAGTCTAAGGGTTAGATAGAGAGGAAATCGTCCATTTGGGATATAAAATAGCGGCTGTTATAGAGAGGGTGTTGTTGTAGAGAGGTGGCCGTTCGGGGAGGTTCGACTGTAGTTGTTTTTTTTTGCATGCCTTTTACATTGCTGACAGGGAGGTACTCCGACGAAAACTTGATAAACTTGTTTTTGTCGGATTACAAACCGATTGGTAAATACTTGTAGAAAAATGAGTAATATTGTATTGCATGCATGTATATTTGTATATTATGATGTAACAAAGAGAAATAAAAACAAACTGAAATGAAATTATTTTTTTTCGGTATAGTTGAGATACGTGCGCATGTCCAAGAAACGCAAAATATTACATATTCAAATGTAAATATAACAAAAAACGAGCTGGCATTTAATAAATGTGTGCATTACTTGAAGCATAGTATCAAGATTGAACAATTAATAGCTGAAAGACAAGATAAATTGGATAAGCATACAATAAGTGGGAACATATTAATATCTAATACGTATATATATATATATATATGTGGGTTTAAGCAGGACCGTCAAAATTAAGAAAAACATGTATTAGCCTTATGTTAAATCGTAGCATCAGGTGACATGGGGCTGCATTATGTGCAAGGGCAAATCATACATGTATGTACCACTTGATTGTCACGTGCTGGAAATTCATCCATTCCTTCTTTTTTTTATCTATCTTATACTTCTTTTCATTTGTGCTGAGTAATCCATCTCAGTCTTCTTATTTATAGGGACGTAGCAATTTTTTGATCGTATTATTATTTTTGCTTGTGTTTTTTTTTCTTATATCACTTAGTTTTCCTTTATATCTCCACCCCACCCCTTTTTCTCTCATATTTCTATATTTGTGGATGTGGTTGGAGAAATAGCGTTTATGAGGTATGTAACCAATGTGGCCCCATATCATCCTGCGCATTCGCGAAGCCTGATTAGGGACTACGCTGTATAGCCCTACAGACAATGAAAACATCCATCATGTCCCCAGCATACTATATCTGCCATGATTAATTCACAGGGAGGCGTTAGGTACGATCCTTTTTGCTTCCGAAGTCCCATAAACCCTTTTTCTCCAATCGCTGCCACACATGCTAAATATATTGTTGTTTTTTGTGTTGTATATGCACTATACAAATTTCTCATGACATGATCATATATGTAAATGTATTTTTTTTGTTCTGTAAAGTATTGAGAAATAAAATATTGAATGACAAAGAAAAAGAGAATAAAAAGAAAACTGATTCAGTGTCGCATCCGGTCAGACTGTGGACGTGACCGAGATTGGAGCGTATGAAATGGACTGGAATGTGACGGTAATTTCTTCCGCTACCGAAACCCACCTAGAGCTCTGACAGGCAAACTCTGACTTCCAAAACCACGACATGACTGTCCACTGTACGAACATATGCTGTTGTATGACCCTGCTCTGCGGCATGTGCTAAATGCAGGAGGATCCTAGTGTCCGCCTTGGAATGGTTGCACGGCTGAAGTGATGCCAGGTCAACAGATCTGTTGGCGAGCACGGTCTCGAAGTGAGTACTTGTGAGCAACAATTTATTTTTCAGTATTAAATATTAAAGAGTGAAGATGTCTATGGGGATTTAGCATGTGGAACTTTGTCTAATATCAGAAATAATGACCAATTTTCAATATTGAACTTTTGTTTTCTTAGTTGGATAATTACCAAGTAAAGCTTAAGTTTTCAGAGTCGATTTCCAAAATATTTCATTTTTTCGATCCCTCCTGTAGCTCCTCCAGCTCTTTTCGCACATATTAAATTCCCATAGAGAAATCATTTTTCGCAATAAAGTCAATATTTGACCAAATTTCACACAATAAAAAGAAGGCTCTTTCTTCAATTTTGATAAAATTTAATATTATTGTAAACAATATTGTTTTTGCATTGTGGATATATCTATAAATTTTTAGCAGGTTTTGTGAAACAGACAGTAGTTTGTTTGTTTGCTGGGGTTTAACGGCCTATCAACAGCTAATGTATTTAAGGCCGGGTCAATGGGCTTAGTACTAAATCCCATATATTACCTGTACAAGTACGTGTACATGTTCAAGTACATGTACAAATTGGGGGAGAGAGGGGGGGGTGGAAATCCCAAAATCAGAACTGAATATTTATAGTAAAAAAACTATATATTCAGCCCTGAAATCAGAATAATCCTGATTTGATGCCAGGTCCTCGCCACACCAGAATCACTTGGACCCCTCCCAAAAGCAGTAGGAGCAGTAATAATCTTACTACTTATATAATAACCAAATTCAACTCCCAGGTAACAAAAGAGCCAACTATAAAAACGTACATGAGGGCCAAACCAGGCATATCGTGATTCCTATCAGGAGGAACCCCTACCGTTAATTTACGCCGTCGCGTTCGCCCGACCAACCACCCTCGAACAGACAGTAGTGTTATAGTATCGGGTTGCATATAGGGTGAAACGCCTTAGGACATGACTGTGTGACCAGTGTAGATCCTGATCATCACGTGTAACCCTAATATCAACAGCTTGATCAGAAAATGGTTTATATTTGGTGACATAACATATGGTGTCAAATTTATACAATCAACATAAATTGTAGGTAGGCCCGATATACATTTAAACCATTTCAAACGATTGTTTGCAACCCAATTACACGAATATTGATACATGTTGTCCAGTAAAAGTCCAATTAAAAAGGAAAAAGTTGTATTTACACTTGGACTGACCAGTCATACAATATTTGCTCTGCCTTATCTGCCTTAAATCAGGAATTTACCAAGTTTAAAGTTGGATTTATTATTTAAAATTTACATCAGTGTGGAGATAATTAACTAAAGTTTTCAAATATTCTGCTGGGATTACCAAACGTGTTTAGGAAATTTGTGTTTTTAAGAGAAATAAAGTTTTCTTTTGTGCAAAATTGTGAACACCTACTGGGTTAGGATGTGCTCTATGGAGAGTGGATGTACCCCAGTAAACTTCCAGGAGGAAATTGCCTAATCTTACATAATATTATGTGGTTTGGATCCATATGGTAGCCTATAGGCCAACACATACCTGCTATTAGTTAACTGATCTAAAGGAATACTTATGTTACTGACAAAACCAGATGTAATTCGTGATTCCAATTGGAGCGTCTAGAGAAGAATTATTTTTCCTCGCTCAACATCATGACCAGCATAATGGATGACGAAGTGTCTTTCACACGGAACCCAGTGGAGTTGTTGGATTCCCAGGAAATGTCTAGTATTATTGTACCAGTACAAGAATACTCAAACCTGGAGTTACATGTAGAAGACAGCGACCTGGGCACTGATGAAATAGCAAATACTCAAATGTCGAGTATTCTCATACCAGCAGGACGAGGCTTCAACTCGGAGTTACAGATCTCCAGTGAGGGCAGCAACTCAGACTTTTCGGGATTCTCTGCATCCGAGACTGCTCATACTGACTATCCACAAACAGACAACTACAATTGTATATTATACCATGTCATGGCTACTGATACCAAACTTAACATACTTTGTACATCGAAGGAACTCTTCAGCGAATTCATGGAGGCCATTGAGAAGAAAATTACACCCAAGCTGAATGCTTCTGGGAATTTCCAGCACAACGTACATGTTGAAGGGAAACGCATTTGTCAGACTGGCAGGGAGCCTGTATGATAAGCAGTTTGAGATACAGCAGGAGTCCGCCATAAATGAAACAGAGCACACCCAGTCCTCAACCCCTGCTGTGACCAGGACTCTGCACAGTACTCATCCATTATCACCAATTCAAACTCAACCACCTGGTCACTCCACGCCAGATCCGGTAACTATGGACTCAATTAATATGGAGATCACTGCCCTAAAGGGGATAGTAACTTCCCTACAAAGCCAAGTGCAGAAAGTGCACCATGTTGTAACCATGGCACATAATGAAATTGACAGTTTGGTGTATAAATCTGTCGATCTGGGAACTAAGGAGTCTAAATCGCATCCCTCTGTGAGTGTTGATCATTCTCGGTATGTAACCCTGAGTGTAACAGGTGCTGAGAATGTAATGACCACGGAGGTGAAAACACCTACAGTGAAGTACTAATGGGTAAAACCAAAAATGTATCTCCTAAACCAGTCTCTACCTCCACACCAGCCCACCAGTGAACAAACAGTGAGCAATTCTAATACGGCACAGAAAACAGTGAGTCCGCGAAACGCTACTACTCAATCTCGTACAGCAAAACAAAACCGGACACTAATTATTGGTGACTCACTTTTATCTGGAATTAACTGTAGAGGCTGAAATCAACGGTACGCTGTCAGACCTTCCCTGGTGCAACTGTTGACACATCATAGCTAAGATAAGTAACTTTGACCTGACTCAATTTGTGAACATTATCATCTATTGTGGAGGAAATGACGCTGCACAGTTAGATGAAGACCACATGGAATATTTTGAGGAACGGTATGACCGGTTGATCACCAAAATAAAATCCCAAAACCATCATTGTAACATCTACATGTGTAATTCCTGCCCACGTGGCGACACAGACATATCATCAGTGAATGAGATAATACACCGACTAAGTGTTGATCACAGCGCAGTGTCTATTGATGCCAATGCGGCATTTTTCAATAACAAAAGAGAACTTCGCACACATTTCTACAGTTAAAGAGACTGGATTCACAAAAAGGCAGTTAGGATCGATGAACGACCATGTAGAAATTTTGGTAAATTTCCAAGACTCGGTCTACCTTCCAAATAATAGACGTACCGACAACAGCAACCCTAGTCGTCATCGGCAAAACATCAACACTTGGAATATTATAGATCCATACCAACAGCGACGATCCCAGTATAGCCAATCGCAACGAGAACAGAACTTACCAAGGCTACAATACTCAGACATTAATTATCGTGCAAATAAGTTTTCTTACCAACTTCCTCGGGAACGATGCATGAAATGTGGCCTTCCAAATCACACTACTACAGACTGTTTTCACAAAACACAAGTCAAGTGCTTCACTTGTCATTTTCTCGGCCACAATGACTATATTTGCTGAAATAAATAGGTGACTGGCAAATATGCCACACTACCAATTATGACAGAAATTGTGGACAAATCAGTGAATCAGGAAAACGAGTTAGCATTATACACGACACGTGTTCAAATTGTAACTGTGTAGTATATACATGTGATACTGACAATGCGAGTATCAATATACCGATATTTCCTCATAATGGTAGTACGTATATTGATGATATATTTGATCTGTCAACAATATATGGTGACAACTCGTCTTCCGTCAATGATTGTACACTATATAGTAATGATACAATTGCGGATTCTCATGTGCCCGCAATAGACACTACATGTACTTTTTCCACGAGTGCCCAAATTCTTTACGATTTAGGTTTGCCATCTAAAGGTTTTGTAATGGGACACATTAACATTCAATGTATACAAAACAAACTGGACCAAATTGATATAATGCTAAATAACAATGTCAACAACATACATATCTTAGGGCTCAGTGAAACAAAGCTGCGAAGCATGCATCCCAATCACGCATTTGAAATAAATAATTATCAGTTATACAGAAAATACAGGGCTTACACACAGGTAAGGAAGGAAAATGGAGGTGGTATCATTGTTTTCGTAAAAAATTGTGTAAAATGTGAAAGACGACTAGATCTAGAAAGTAATGAAGTTGAATGCATCTGGCTGGAAATATATTCCGAAAATGCTAAAGGTTTTCTTGTTGGAAGTTTATATAGATCCCCAAATGCAACTGCTGCATGGAATGAACATTTTGAAACATGCATGGAAAAAGTTGTAACAACAGAAAAAGAACTGTATTTCCTAGGTGATTTTAATAAAGATCAGCTTAAATTTGAACTTTTCCAGAAAGTTACAACTCCAACAAGACAGACAAATGTTTCAAAAACACTTATTGATCATATCTACTGTAATATTCAATCCAATATACACTCCGTCAATGAACCTCAGATAGGGCTGAGTGACCACTTTGCCATATTTCTCAATAGGAAAGTAAATCGTAATTTTCCATCGACATCGGAGCATCACACTATAACGTATAGATCTTACAAACAGTTTAATGAGGAACATTTTCTAAAATATCTACAATCTGCACCGTAGGATTTTATTACATTATTTGACGATGCCGATGATGTGCTGGATACATGGTAGGATTTGTTTTTAATCATTGTAGAAAGTCACTTGCCAATTAAAACACAAAGAGTCGAGCGTAACACACAGCCCAAATGGTTAACACCAGAGATCAACGATGCTATGAGGCAACGAGACAAACTTAAGTCAACAAATAATGAACAATATAAAATGTGGAGAAATAAAGTAGTCAATCTCATTAAACAATCAAAGAAAAACCAATATGCCTCAATTGTCGATGAAAATAATAACAACCCTTGTAGTGTTTGGAAGTTATTCAAGGAATTAGGAGCTGGTAAAAATACATGCAAATCAAATAATATATCATCAATAACAGTAGACCAAAATGAAATTACCAACGTATATGAAATGGTCAATGAGTTCAACAATGTTTTCACTTCTGTAGCAGCTAAGCTCAAAGGTCCTATCAATGAGTCCAACTTTGATGAACTTCGATTATTCTGTAATTATAAAATTCCAAATGGTGCCAGTCTTTCAATACCTGAGATCTCCAAAGGTAAGGTTGAAAAATATCTAAAAAGTATACATGTTAGTAAAGCCACAGGATGTGATAATATAGGTCCAAGATTAATAAAAAATGCAGCTCCAGTTATTGCAGAAAAGTATAACCTTCATTTGTAATAACACTATAAAAACCTCAATTTTTCCTGATAAGTGGAAAGCGGCTAAAGTCACACCTCTTCACAAAAGTGGCAGTAAATGTGACATCAACAATTACAGACCTATTTCAATTTTACCAGTTCTTTCTAAATTATTGGAAAACATGTACACGATTCATTGATGGAATACTTAGTATCGTTCGACTTACTTCATAAAACTCAATCTGCATTTCGACCTAATCATTCATGTGAAACAGCACTAACTGCAACAATTAGCAAATGACTAGATGCAATCAATAAAGGATTAATGGTGGGTGTCGTCTTAGTTAATTTTAAGAAAGCTTTTGATTTAGTTGATCATAATATCCTTTTACGTAAACTAGGACTAAACAAATTGTCCAAGAACACACTATCTTGGTTTTCTTCATACTTGAAAAATAGAAAACAAAAAATCTTTGTAAACAACTCATTGTCTACAGATCAGAAAATTGCAAATGGTGTGTCTCAAGGGTCAATCTTGGGTCCACTACTGTTTGTATTGTTCATAAATGACCTGCCACTTTGTACAAAAGGAATTCAAACAGACATGTATGCCGATGAGACAACATTGTTTGATATAAGTAAATCTCAGAAAATAATTGAATCCAATTTGCAAAATGCACTCACAATTTTGTCTGAATGATGTAATTGTAATGGAATGATAATAAATACTTCAAAGGCAAAAGTCATGCTGATCACAACTTACCGGAACAGAACTAAACTAACTTCCACAGGTTTTAGTTTAAACTTAAATAATGATTTGCTAAATATCATTTCAAGTGACAAAATTCTCGGTGTTTTTGTTGAAAACAACCTGACATGGACCAACCACTTAGATCATGTTTGTAAGAAAATTGCATCTAATCTGTGGCTTCTTTCCCGAATAAAAGTCACCCTGCGAATCGAACACAGGATTCAATTTTACAAAACATACATCCAGCCTCACATCGACTATTGTAATATCATTTGGTGTGGCGCATCTCAAAGGAATCTCAATAGAATATTTCGCCTTCAAAAGAGGGCATGTAAAATAATTTTATATTATGACTTGAAGATATAATTGAAAGTATGCAAGATCTAAACATATTAACTATTTTTGAGAGAATATACATTCGGAAAGCTAAATGTATGTATAAGGTTTCTGAAGAAATTATCCCACGATATATATCTGAAATGTTCAACTACAGGATCGAAAATGCAAACATGCCCCATTTAAGATCAGTTACAGCCAATCATTTCACCATTCCCAGACCATATAGGGAAATGTTCAAACACAATTTAATCTACTCAGGATCTATTATCTGGAATAAATTACCAACTGAATTAAAAAAAACATGATACAATAAATGAATTCCACAATAACTTGGTAAAATGGATGAAAACCTATCATGGTGTGTTGTAAAATATATACACCATTAGTTACGATGTCGCAACTGTCAGAATAATTGCTTAGCTATTACATGTCAACATCTTATAAGGCCTATCACTATATATGTAACGTCTATTCATGTGAATGTATGCGTGGCATGTATGTGTAGCTCTATTTAGTTTGTAAATATTAATAGATGTTGTATTAATTTCTGTTGTGACATGTGATGAAGGACTGCGGCTTGCGGAGTCCTTTGCACTCTTTCACCATGGAATATCTATACTGTTTGTTACAAGTATCAGGTATGTTTCAGTGACAGACAGCACAAACCCTCACCATTTCTTAAGATGCAGGACAGTTGTTTCTGCCCCCTTTCCATCTCCCCTCTTTATTTCTCATTATGTGTCACATTTAGTTTTATGTACTGTGTGTGGCAGGAATAGCATACACACACGTAAACATATATACATGTATATGTATGCTTGTACAGATGTGTATGTTTGTGTTGGTGTGTGCATTGAATGATTGTTTATAAGGGTGTATGTTTATATGAATTTCGTAATGTTTGTACATCTTGTAAATAATAGAGGGCCTCATGGAAGATTAGTTTTGAACTAAATGTGTAACCCTCTGAACATAAAGTATATTATTAGTATTATTAAAACAATAACAAGAGTTGTCAGAAGACAACACAGCTCGCCTATTGGCAGCCAAGAATCAAAGGTGGGGCTGATGTTACAGTGGAACCTCTCCAAACTGGACACCCTGGGAATTCCATAATGCTGATGTTAAAACAATCAGTCATTGGTAACTAGCCAATATCCTGGTTTAGCTATGCAATCTGATACAAGAAACTAAATGCAGTGGAACCTCTCCAAACTGGACACCCTGAGAATTCCACAGGGTGTCCATTTGGAGATGTTCCTCTGTAAATCAGACACGTTAGCGCCTAGTGACACATTCTGGTGTTTTGCAATCTTGAAAAGTCATTGTCATCAGAGATACATAACAATGAAATACATATCTTGGAGTAGTATTAACTGCTTCTGGCTGTTTTAAACAAACACAGAACGATTTGTACAAGAAAGGTCTGAACGCACTATTCATGCTTAAGAACATTTTTAATTCTTTACATCCTGGAATTTCCACGTCATGCACGTATTTGATCACACTATTAAACCACTTGTATTATATGGCAGTGAATGATGGGGGTCTTTTGGGGGTAGGAATTTTAATTTAAACTTTTGTAACTTCGCCTCATTATCCAAGAAATTTGACTTTGAAAAATTGCACATTATGTACTGCAAGTCTAGTGTGCATAAAAGAACGACAATTGCAGTAATATCTGACTTAGGACGCTTTCCCATTTTCCACCAACTCATTTGCTCCAACATCATTGCCAATACTTGTCAGTAAAATGAAATTGAAATTAGTAGAGCAGTTTCAAGATAATTGGGCAAAAGAGAAGACAAAGTTAACTACTGGTAAATTAAGGACTTACTTTACATTTAAATATAATTCTCAGTTAGAACACTATTTAGATGGTATTGACAATTTTGAAATGCGTAGTGCTATAGCCAAGTTTCGTTTAAGTGCTCATAAACTAAAAATAGAAACTGGCAGATACAACAAGACTCCAGTAGAATCTAGATTGTGTGAGAATTGTATGAATAATTCCATAGAAGATGAACTACACTGTTTGTTCAATTCTCCACATTACTCACAAGAGAGAGCTATTTTAATGTCATATATTTCATCAGAATGTCCTAACTTTTCGAGTCTTTCAGTATCAAATCAATTTATTTGGCTTCTATCTTGTGAAAACACTAATATTTTGAGAGAACTAGGCATTTTCCTGATTCATTCATTCGAGAAACGCGGAAAAATCTATCTCATACATAAATTATTGGCTTGTATTGCGGTAGTGATTATCCACACGTTTACATTACATGTATTGAATTGTTATTTTTATGTATGAATCACTCTAATCAAAGTATGATATTGTTGGCCCCTTGAGGGCCCTTAATTGGAAATAGAATATTGTATCTTGTATCTTGTATAAGTTAAACATCCATATTTTCCCGAGTGTTCGGTTTAGAGGGGTTCCACTGTACAAAGGTATCAGTCAGCTAGATTTGTCAGGCTTATGTCTGGCTGAATACACATGCATTCTCCCCGACACCAAATTATATGTCCGTGATCCTGACATAGGCACAAAGCTCCAGATAATTTGTGTCTCTAAGCAGTAATATACCCCCAGATTTCGAATTCAATGCGTATTTTACTTTACAAATGTATGATTGATTTTCTTCCTTATTAATGTAAATTTGAAACTTTATTGCAGTATTTTCACTACTCAATTTGCAAATCAATGCATATTTTCACATTGCGGTGAGTTTTTTTGCATTCCCACTTTTGATAATCAATGCATATTCGGCTCAAATAAGTGCGTAAAATACGCCAATACATGAACATGCAAAGTCTGACCTTCACCTTGGGGTTAGTGGGGGTGGAAGGTCACATCATGATATTTTGTTTGTTTGTTGGGGTTTAACGGCCTATCAACAGCTAAGGTCATTTAAGGCCGGGTCAATGGATTTAGTACTAAATCCCATATATTACCTGTACAAGTACATGTTCAAGTTTATGTACAAATGTGGGGAAAATCCCAAAATCAGAACTGAATATATTTACAATAAAAACATTATATATATTCCGCCCTTAAATCAGAATAATCCTGATCTGATGCCAGGTCCTCGCCACACCAGCATCAATTGGCCCCCTCCCAAAAGCAGTAGGATCAGTAATAATCTTGCTACTTTTATAATGGGCAATAACCCAATTCAACTCCCAGGTAACAAAAGAGCCAAAGATAAAAACGTACCTGAGGGCCAAACCAGGCATAATGTAATTCCTATAAGGAGGAACACATACCGTTAATTTGTTTGTTTGTTTTTGTTTGTTGTGGTTTAATGGCCTATGAACTGTTAAGGTCATTTAAGGCCGGGTCAATGGGTTTAGTACTAAATCACATATATTACCTTCATATATTAAGTACATGCACACGTTCAAGTACATGTACAAATGGGACAAGATCTCAAAATCAGAACTGAATATTCACAATAAAAAAATATATATATGCAGCCCTGAACTCAGAATAATCCTGATCTGATGCCAGGTCCTCGCCACACCAGTATCACTTGGCCCCCTCCCAAAAGCAGCAGGATCACTAATAATTTTACTACTTTTATAATGGGCAATAACCCAATTCAACTTGCAGGTAACAAAAGAACCAACGATAAAAACGTATCTGAGGGCCAAACGAGGCAAATCGTGATTCCTTTAAGGAGGAACCCCTACCGTTAATTTACGCCGTCACGTTCGCCGGACCAACGACCCACCATATTGAGGAGTAGAAATGCTCTAATTATGTTGAACATTCACATCTTTGAGCTGAAAAAAGCAAACATCGGATAAATTCAATAATCCATATTTCAAAATAAAATATATGCATTGACTTTGAAATCATGGTGGGTGGGGTGGGGGAAGGGGGTGGGGAGGGGGGGGTACTATTCTTTAAAGCAGACACCAAGCTTATCTGTAGCGCTGACCAGAACTTCACAACCATCGTTTCAATAAGGTCACTTTACAGACGATTGGTCACACATATCCTTGTGACAAGTCATATATACATATAGCCAACATAAGATAAAATATTAAGCTGATCACATGGCACATTGGTAGCAAAATCATTCAAACAACTGATTAAACTAAATTTAATACTGATGATAATGACAAATATCACAATGATGTTGTTCAAAATTAAATGTAAAGAAAAAAGCAAAAAACACAAATAACACATGGATTTCGCATGATCGCAGATGTGAGGGAATTATTTAAGCACATGAATTAACTGAGCAATGTCAAGTGTTTTAAAGGCACTGTGTCATACAAAAATAAAAACTGCTTAAAATTTGATCAAATAAAATAGTGTGTTAGTTTAATATGTGGCCGTGAAATGGGGCTTATGGGTTTTGCGACCAGTGCAGATCCAGATCAGCCTGTACATCCGCACAATCTGATCAGGATTTGCACTGTTCGCCATTCCATCAACATCCGTCTTTACTTCTAAGAAGCAAGAAAGATCATTATCCGGCTTCATGAGTGTGCTCAAGAGCACAGGTGACTGAAAACATCGCATGTCGGTATCGTTTCTAGTATAAGTATAAGTATAAGATCATCGTAGTAAAACATTTGCATTTTTCAAACCCGTTAAAATGACAGAAATTGGTAGGTTACTATAACAAGTTACGTGGAATATGTATAAACATACATCATTCAGCGTCACCGTGCCATTTACCTGCTTAAAAAGTACACTGTGCATGTGATATAGGACTAGTTATGTCACCCCGTTCTCTCCAGAAAAAGTCCTCGCAAGACCAGAATCACTTGGCCCCCTCCCAAAAGCAGTAGGATCAGTAATAATCTTACTACTTTTATAATGAGCAATAACCCAATTCAACTCCCAGGTAACAAAAGAGCTAAAGATAAAAACGTACCTGAGAGCCAAACCATGCAAATCGTGATTCCTATAAGGAGGAATCCCTACCGTTAATTTACGCCGTCACGTTCGCCCGACCAATCACCCGAGTAATTGTGAAGAAATCTGCGAATTAACATGTACTGTCGAAAACAATTTGGCTGTCATTGTTACAGAAAAACTCTCGTGACGTGACGTCATTTACAGAAAGAGCCAATTGGAACGCGCTTCGCTGGTCCAGGGGACCATCGATTTAGCCGACTTTTTGTGGGGAAGATAATGTGGACAAAAATAGTGCTGTAAAACAGACACCAAGTACGTTTTAACCTGCTAAACGACACTGCGATGCTGAACGATGTCTTTTTAAAAATATTCAACATGAAATGCTATGATAAGGTAACGATTTCTATCATTTTAACGGGTTTGAAAAAGGTCCATGTTTCACAGCTTTGCTGACCTTTTTATTTATATTAGAAACTAGCTATTATTGCTTTTTTTTTCTGGCACCTGTGATCAGGAGTAACACTGGTCACAAATCCCATAAGCCCCATTTCTCCAGTCATAGTCACATGTAGGTTTGCCGTCTTTAAAGAGCAAACATATTGAATATCTGAGACATAATCCGAGACACGGTGCCTTTAACCCTTACAATGCTGAATTAAACTTTTTCGTCTGCTGTTTATTTTTTAATTTCCAGTTTTATCAACAAAAACTTGATTTGGGAGCAATAATTCTAAGTGCTGTCAAACTATGTTTTTCTTGAAAAACAAGGGAGAAAATATGACACAACAGCAGACGACAATTTTGTTCCCGCCTTTTAAGGGTTAAGCAAATACATGTACGTTTCATCATATAAATGTATGAATAGCAAAATGATTACGTTCTACTCTCTCTTTTGTAAATACATATGTATGCATGAGCATTGACATCCATATTTACTGTGAATATCGAAAATTAAAGCTCTCCAAATACATTATGTAAAATCATGTTAATCACTTTGAAACAGAATTGGGTTCGAATTACAGCAACATTTTTTAAATAATTTATTGGGGAAATAAACTTTTAAAAGTCAAACAATCTGGTCTTCATTCAGTATAGTTGTACTGTTAACACATTCAACACCACTGGCCTGCATAGTGGTATTGGCAAACAGTGTAGATCCAGATGAGCTGGCTCGTGACAAAAACATCCCCTTTTCACAAATGGACTAGTCGGAAAATCATTTTGTGACCATTGAAATGGTTGCAAAATTAGTATTTAGTAAATGACAGTCCATTCTAGTTACTTAGGGGTTAAAGGTTTAAACCCCAATACATTCTCAAACAACTAGAGGATCTTACATGAGTGATGATTTAATATGGTATTTACTGATTTCATAAGAAACGAGGCTATGCCGAGCTTCTTATAAAATTATTCATCGAGTTTAATAAATACCATATTTAATCATTACTCATGTTTTAATATTATGTTTATTGCATAGGCACAGCACAATACGTTGAAGTTTGAATCACCACTTAGCGTCTTTTCTGTACCGGCCTCAATTACATATGTATTACACTAGTGTATTATGATTTTTATTACACTGTGTTAATACACTGAGAGCACCCAATTTATGCAATAAATCACGTGTATTCCTATGTAATGAGATTACTATGAAACTTCAGTAGCAAACATATTATAAATATATGATCTAGTACACTGTTTACATACATTAATATTAATATAAAATCAAGCTATTTACAATGAAGCTATTTACACATAAAATTAAGCTACACTCGCGTATAAAATTTAGCCCATTAAATCAATATCTTTACATGCTTGGGCCACACTCTGACAAAAAAACGGTCATCGCCCTTGCAAACATTGTAGACACATGGTCTATACTGTTTGCCATACGATCATTGGAACCTAAATCAATAGCTGAGAGAGCCACATCAGGGATATTGGGATTCCGGTAAGGATGCACTCCACCATTGATGCTGATACAATCTGTGACAGTCAGTCTGTATTAGTCAGTGTGCATATAGTCAATGAACAGCCAGGTACCCGATGAAACACTATTCGTTATTACATAAATACTAATAAAACTGTCAAGCCATGGCTCCCACAATATATTACTAATACCACTGCCAAGTGATGGCTCCCACAATATAGTACTAATAACATTGTCAACTAATAACGCTGCCAAGTCATGGCTCCCACAATATATTATTAATAACTCTGCCAAGTCATGGCTCCCACACTATATTACTAATAACTCTGCCAAATCATGGCACCCACAATATATTACTAATACCACTGCCAAGTCATGGCTCCCACAATATATTACTAATAACGCTGCCAAGTAATGGCTGCCACTATATATTACTAATAACACTGCCAAATCATGGCTCCCACAATATATTACTAATAACACTGCCAAATCATGGCTCCCACAATATATTACTAATAACACTGCCAATTCATGGTTCCCACAATATATTACTAATAACACTGCCAAGTCATGGCTCCCTCACTATATTACTAATAACACTGCCAAGTCAAGGCTCCCACAATATATTACTAATAACACTGCCAAGTCATGGCTCCGACAATATATTACTAATAACACTGCCAAGTCATGGCTCCCACAATATATTACTAATAACACTGCCAAGTCATGGCTCCCACAATAATTGTAGGTACGTGACAAAAAACAAACTATATTAGATTTCATTGCAAATACAATCATTAGAAAGAGCTAAAACATGCCTTTACAGTGATAGTTGGACCATTGTTGTAGGACAATTAGAAAACAAAATATTGGAATTTGAAGTTGTGAGTTTGCGGCATATTTTGGTGATTTCTGTGCCTTTGTTTTACCTTAAAAACAAAGGAAATCGCGTGACCAAATTTTGATGATTTTTTTTACGTAAAACATGTTGTCAATTTCGTTTCTTTAACATATCAACCTCCAATTTTCAGCAAATATTCGTATTGACATACTCATTAACATAATACACACTAAATTTCACTATCTTGAATATGTATTTAGTTAATTAGCAATTATTACATGAATAATTAAGATTTATAATTACGTTACGCGTGACTAATTTGTGCCGATGCATCTAAAAATTACAGACTTCGTTATTTATAGGTTTATGAAAACAATATTTTCAGCAAAGATAGCATACTAAATGCCCTTACATGCCCAAAATACTGCTTTCATACCCATATTGATTAATTAATTAGCAACAATGACTTGAATGAGGAATAATTAGTTACGTAATTAAAAAATAAATATGTGAATAACCACAACTTCAGTGATGTTTCAGCAAAAACATATAAAATTGAAGATGCTTTTGACATAGAAACTCCCTACAGTACATACAGCATTAAAACACAGTATATATTGCATGTATTGGACAATCCTTTCAACTATGACAGTGGAAATGGGGCTTAAGGCCTTTGTGACTATTGTAGACCCAGATCAACCTGAGCATGGTCGACAACCTGGTCAGGGTCGGCAGTGTTCACCAGTTAGTCTGAACATTCATACTGTATGTAGTGTTATTAAAACACAGTATATATTACATCTATTCATCAATCCGTTAAACTGTGACTGCAGAAAATGGGCTTATGGCCTTTGTGACCAGTGTAAACCCAGATCAGCCTGCGCATCTGCGGATCTGAGCTGTTTGCCATTTAGTCAATGAAACCGTCATCATGCTTCTGACAAATAGTACAGATTTTTATCAGGATGTGTGTGTGGGCCAGCAGATTAGAAGCTAAGCTGCTCACAAATGTCATAAGCCCAATTTTTCTAGTAATGGTGACAACCTAGAGCAAGGTGAGCTTGGACCTAGTAACTGAAAACCTTAAGGCAAATGGGAAGGACGGACAAACGGACGTAATGACAAAAACTGTCGTAATCTACAGCATCGTTATATGTTTCATCCTGATTCCAATATGCAACAACATACACATTCTTTGATCTGCGTTTCAGCTTTTCTATTCTGCCAGAATATATCACTTTCTCGCGCGTTGTACGGTCATACCATGTGTGGCATATATTTCGACTGACAATAGTACCCGTGAGGATGTCTGTTAAGTCCCTGTGTGCAATCTTTTCTAACTCGGGAAACTCTTGTTCAATGTCATCTGGATTAATGGTCTTCACTTTCTTTTCTAGCTTATTTCTCTCTTTGGTAGATTTCATTTCGCGTTTCAGAGATGCTCGTCGTGACATTTCTCGTCTCATTTCGATGTGTTTCTTGCGATTATACTGCCTGCGTTTTCATGCTGCGGAATGATTTTGTCTCTCTTCTCAGTGTCCATTCCATCCAAGTAGTCAACGGCGTGATTTTGTTTAGCTCTCATTCGTGAAGATAGATAACAGAGTGTGGCATTATGTGCCCTTGATTTCACAGTGCTAAACATTCCCATTATTTCCTCTGCATCTATATTGTGCGAGCGCGCAGATTAGGTCTGCATTTTCAATTCTGGAGTAATGTTCAGTTCAAAGTAACGCTTATATTGCCGTTCAAGTACGGAAATTATGGCCCTCAGACAAGCCGTCATCATGTCTGCGAATGATTTTAGATCGTTGTTATTGGGTACCTCCTGCAGTTTCAGTAGCGTAGACGTGGAGTCGAGTTTGTCCCTGAAGAAGTCACTGGTTGTAGTAAGCACATCAAGTGGGATTTCGGCAAACCCCTTTATAACGGTCACTATATGTCTTACAATCCAGATACCTTCAACGTGGTTAATCTGTTTGTCTGCTGATGTGTAGAATTTGATCATCCATGGGCCATATAGCAACTTGCCGATGAGCCCCAGTACTTGCATTCCAAGTTTTGCAGTGTAATTGTTAAAATCGTTGCGCAAGCTGGACTGCAACCCACCACACGAAACTGTTCCAGTTGTGAGGAATTTGAAAAACTTTTCATGATGTTCTATATATTTGCCACAAATGTGGAACAAGATATACAGCCGGTTTCCTCGATAACGTGTTATACTACCTCGGGGCAGTCCCTCATCATCTAAAAATGTTGTGAAACCCTTTGGGTCCCCTTTCCCATCCTTGAATCGCAGTTTGTTCATTTGCAGGACAATATTAGCTGTGTGGACAGGTAGGTACTCAGATTAATCCTGAACAATGGTTTGGGGAACACAAACGTGTGAATATTTTGTGGTCAGTTAGAACTGGGCATTGGAGTAGAAATTAACTGTTTATTATATTAGTGTGTGCCCAATATGTGATAGCTAAACGCAGATAATTACAGTGTGATACTAGTTGGTTATTAGATGACTGGTGATTTAAAGTGGAAGTTGAAGTTGGTAAGTGTATATAGATAGCATAGTAGTTCAGGCGTGAATTGGCGTGAAATTTGTCGTTTGTCACTGGATTTCGTGTGCTAAAAGGTAGCAGAGTGAAATGGCTGGGCTGAGGGGGTTGAATTTCATTTTCAGGTTGGTGTAGCACTCCCCACCCAGAGGACACGTTTCTACGTGATGATGACAGTTCACAGTAGGCGACTTAAGCAGTCGAGTAGATGACTAGCACTAGCGAGGCCGTGCCGAGGAATCGTCAGCCAAGTGGACGTGTTGTTAATTGTCTCATTGGGGCCTGGTAGCGGAACTGTGTATATAAATGAGATCGCTATTAAATGTACTATGATTGATCGTACACAAATTAGAATGTAGTCCAGGAGCTGTTGTAACCAATTATGAAACTACAGTTAAGCAGTATAATAAATACAATCCAATTGTGAGACTTGGCCCGATGACATTTTGGCATTTGACATTCATAGTGTATACTAGTATACAGATATGACGGTGAACAATAGTGAACATTATTACATGTGTTACATACACGCCAATCTTTCATATTGCAGAGTAATTTGTTGGGCATGAGGAATTGACTATATGAAGTGGTTTCTAGTAGATACATGTATTGGTGGTATAATCCAATATACATGATGATATCAGACATGTAATACATGTTAATGACTCTTCTATATCATGATCTCTTCTCCACTTCACTTCTATTCTTTTCTTTCTAACTATCCTCATTTATTTAATTTCAATCATGTACAAAATACATCTGTACATCTTTCAAGCAGTGTGTGTCTAATATTATTATTTTGATGAACCCATGTATTCGTGACACCAGGTAAGTGATAAATTGTGCGATTTTCTGCGTATGAGGTTATTTACAATGGTGGTTCATGTTTTTAAAAACACAGACACAAACCTGTCCAGAAACCTGATATATTTTATTGCTTGGCGAAACATAATTGATAGGAGTCTGTTGTCCTTGCTTTTCTACATGTGATTAACTACATTATATCATATGTTCAACTTCATATTTTGAGTTTTGTGTCAAACGCCAGAAGTGGTGAACGTGGCTGATGGCATGAACACACAAAGATGGCCGAGTTCGCTACTCCATGTGCCGTATAGGATACAGTAACGAGGCAGTGTTCACATATATGTTATACATATATTCCATCACATTTACGAAGCAATTATCTTTGATTATAGAACGAGTTCTTAATGCAATTACGTAGATGTCCGACGGTACAAATCCCAAGGCGTGTCTGCTATATACCTCCATACATTTTTAGGGTACACACAATGACATTACAGCCCCCTGATCAGGATCTACACTGGTCAGGATTGAAATACCACAGTAGCCGATTGCACCAAGTTTTACTACTCTAACTAAGTGAACTAAGAAGGAATAATTTTCTATTGTATACCGGATTATTAGCATTCTGTAGATATTACATTTTTCGGGCAAATAAACATTCATTTACCATTACCGGACGTGTTAATTGACATTATACCGGTACTACCTTCTATATCAACCGTGAATTGCCACTCTTGATATGATGGGGGATAACTGTGCATTCTTTAAAGATTAACAAAATCAACTATTTAGTCTTTCTATTTATTTTTTGATGTACGATGATCATACTTTATACTCTGTCAATACAAATATTTACTCAGGTGATGCATTTAATTGATATAAATAATTTAAAAATGCTTATCAAAATAGCCTGATACAAACCCGTGTCTCTCTCAGTAAATTAAAGATTAATAACTGGTTATATCTGTATAGTGGGCACTGTTAATTGTTAAACCGGTGGAATAGTTACAAATAAAGAAATACACTACATTAACAAATTTAACCATCACATTATATATATATATATACAGTAAAATAACGATGACAGAAAGCCCATGGGCCTGCACATTGTTTTCGAGTCATTGCATCTTTCGAGTCATCGCATCTCGCGAGTTTTGTGTATTTGTCGACTATTGTACCCATCTGATTTAGGAATGACATAGCACACTAGAGTATATCCATGTTTTAGCTAATTATAGTATTTATTTGCAGATTGAAGTCAGCATTTGAAATTGAATATTAACCTATTTACAAAAATGTCTTTATTTCAAGTATTATCAAAGGAGAAAATCTCCACTATTTAATAACTAGTGGTGCACATATCAATGCCGCAGGTTGTTGAGACGGTCCAAATGATTGGTCACATATATTTTCATTGAGAAGTAACCAAAATAAAAATAAAATATATAAAAAATGTCATACTCGTAAAGGTGTATTCCGAATGTAATGGGTTATTAATGGGTTAGAGCGTGTCATAACAAGGTTTACATGTGATAAACAGATTGTCTCTTATGAAATTAGTAACCTCAGTTAACCTCAGTTAATCTGCAAACTCAATAAGGGAAATGAAATCAATCGTCTGCTGTTGTACGTCTTCTTTATGAATAAAAACATGGCTTGGCCGCACTTTAGAATCATTTCCATTTCCATTGAAAATGATTTCTAAAATGCAGTCAAACCATGTATTTGACGAGAAAAGTGGAAAATCAAACATTTTCAGCAGAAAATAATTAAGCAGTGTAAGGGTTAATAAATACCACAATAAGGACCCGTTCTATACCTAATCATCGTTTGTTTCAAAGATAATTGCTTCGTAAATTTGATATACATGTATTTGAATACTGCCTCGTTACTGCATGTATCCTATACGGCACATGGATTGGCCAACTCGGCCATCTTTGTGTATTCCAGCCGTCAGCCAGTTTCACCTCTTCTTGCGTTTGACAAAGAACTGACAATGCAAAGTAGAACATATGATATGATGCAGCTAATCATACATAGAAAAGACAGGACAACGGATTCCTATCAATTATATTATACCAAACTGTAACTCAGTTTTCTGACAGTTGTGTGCCTGTTTTTTAACAACACAAATCACCATTGCAAATAGCCTCATACACAGAAAATGGCACAGTGTGCCATTTATACCTGGCTAACCAACAAACACATACCATATATACCACTACTGTACTCTGTTATTTGACACTATTACAATAGTGCAGTTAAATTGTTCCCAGGGCCAAACCAAGGTTATAGTAAGGATGAAGCCCTTCGTTAAATTTACCCTTCGCATGCTCCCATCCAACCGCCCACATGCGTGTACAAAATACCGGTATGCATCATTTTTATTTCGGCTAATTTATTGTCATATTTACCCACTGAATGATGTTGAATGTTGTGGCCTTGGTATTGTCAAAATTAAAAAAAAAATAGAAAATATAATGCCCCCAAATATTATAACTTACTTTGGAGATGTTATTTGATGTTCATAATATAATTACAGTCTACACTCATTACGTCAAACTCTCTTAGGTCAAACTACTGATAACTCAAAAGTCAAATTCTTGGTCCCAATCATAGGTGATGGGAACAACTAATCTGATAGTATGTTGTTCCTTGTATAAATACTATATATATACTGTCATGTGATTTTTTTCCCGTCACCTGTGGTCCCAATATATTGGTTTCCTATATAATAAGTTAATAATTCTTGTTAACTCAAATTTTCGCCAACTCAAAGTATTAACCTCTGCCTTTGAGTAAACGAGTGTAGACTGTATATATATATATATAGTACAAGCATTAGTAAAGATGAAAGCCAAATATGATGTACACGGCACATATAATTTTCCAGTAAATTCCCTCCCATTGATAAAACAGACTGCATGGTGAAAATTATCAATCAGCCTGTCAAACACTGCCGATCCTTTCAAACACTGCAGACCGCGATTGTGTGGCACATTACGAGCGGGTTTGTCTGTTTACAAACACAGACTTTACACATTGTTGAAATATATAAACCTTTCAGCACGCGAGCTGTCTAGTAACGAGCCGACTCATCAGAATTTGCAGTGTTTATATCATTATTTGTAACCTTTTCAAACGGTACCCCTTTTTTTGATTACTGGAATAGTCCAAACACATTGAACAGACCATGTTGTATATTTTGGGGTGAAAGGGTTAATCGAGCTCGTCAGAGAAATGCTTCGGTGGCTTTGAATTCTGGCCAGTCGTCGGTCTTGCAGCATATGTCATTCCTGCGCGACCGTCTCTGTTCTGCTGTCGAGGTAGTTGTCTCTGTTGCCGCGGCGGCGAAACAAATTCATCCAATCCTCCAGCATCGTAGGACGTGGCTTGTCCAACACCAGACACAAATCTCTCATCACCGTATAAAGACTTATTCTTCCTGATGGCTTGCTGCATCTTCTGCTGGCGAGTTCTCTTTGGTGGAAATTCGTTTGCTGTTGTAATACAACCACGCTCCTCGTAGTGGTGGACCAGTTTTCCAAAATTTGCATCACACCGCAGTAAGTTCAAGTTGCCTATAAATACAAGGAAGCAAGATGTGAGGAAACAGAAGTTAGAGGAAAGAGGAAACAGAAGTTATAAGGAATTGTCACAGGGCTGCCGTTGTTCGACACCGCTCACAGCCGTGTTCAAACGTACAACGCGTGCTGTTTGACCATGGCTGTGGACTATGCTCATTCCGGGGCATAGCCAACAGATACGTAATGCATGTGTCTCGTGACGTTACTAGAACGCGCCATTACGTCACCTGACCAGTTCACACGGCCTATGACTTTTGCTTCAAATAGTTCACTCATGACACATCAAACGTTTACCCACGGCTAGACCTTATATTTACCCGAACAAGTAAATTTTGTGAAAGTCCGTGACATTGACGTTGGTATTACTGGTGGTCGGAGAGCATGGATTTGTCACAGAATGATAGAGGACCATCACCTTATTGTTATCGTATTATTTAACCCAGCATTGCACAGGTGAAGTAATATGGTTTGGATGCACACTGACTTACCCACAATAATGAGGCCTTTCCTGGCGCGAGTCAGGGCCACGTTTATCTGGTGGGGGTCAGTGATAAAGCCAAGATTCCTCTTACACCAACCAATGGTCGGGTTTTTCCCAATCTTGTACACGGGCAGCGATCGAACAGTGCTGAATATCACGTAGTCCCACTCCCCTCCTGGATGTACAAGTGCATGCTGGTTAATACCAATTTATGATGCTTGACTCGACTGGATATTGTCTTTCTAAAACATGTGATTATGCACTCTTCATATCAGACACTCCATGGGATTTTGTACCTTCGGACATCTACGTAATTTCATGAAATACGTTTAAAAAATGTACAACATTTTCCGTAAATTACGTTAAAAGTAGCGGAAGCGGAATTATCTAAAAACATTGTCAACTTTTTATTTTATTTATGAAAAGTATTGTAAATTATATAAACATATTTAATAAAATTACGCAGATGTCCGAAGTACAAAATCACATAGCGTGTCTCATATACTATCAGACCATATATCCCAACTGGGAGAAGAAATAAGTTCTTAAATTTGCTAAAATATACAAGGTTCAACATGTGTACATGATCACAAACTTGATTTGAAACCACGGTATCGACATTAAAGTTAACTTATTTACAAACCTTGATTGGAACCACGGTATCGACATTAAAGTTAACTTATTTACAAACCTTGTTTTTAAACCATGGTATTGACTTTGAAGTTAACATATTTACAAACATCACTACATGACATCACTATACTGACTGTGACATTGAAGTAAGTGAAAAGTATATACAAACCTTGACTTGAAACTACTGTGTTAACGTCGCCATTGACATATTTACAAACATCACTACATGACATCACTATACTGACTGTGACATTGAAATAAGTGGAAAGTATCTACAGCCCTTGCCTTGAAACTACTGTGTTAACGTCGCCATTCACATATTTACAAACATCATTACATGACATCACTATGCTGACTGTGACATTGAAATAAGTGGAAAGTATCTACAAACCTTGACTTGAAACTACTGTGTTGACGTTGAAGTTAACGAGACCTTCTTTCTTGAGAGCTTCGCGAATCTCGTGGCACTGGGCGTTATACTGGGAGATGATGTTGATCTGATTATCTTCTACATTTTCTGTCATTTCACGATACAATTTCACCTGTAAAAATGTACATTGTATAAATATCACAGTGAAAGAAAAAATGCGGCATTTACTCGTATATAAGTAAGCAGCTCCTATATGGGTGTCATCCAACTGCTGATAACATTTTCAAACTATTCTGATCAAATGAAAAGTGTGACTACCGGTATTTCAATATAATATAAGTATATACGAGGGTCATCAAATATATAGTGAAAACGGTTTAGTAGTTAGTTCAGAATGAACAATGCTAGTCACTTATCAATAATGCTACAATGCGATATTTCCTGTGTTTAATAATTGATTTGCATATACTCATGAATGCTTCTATATTGGTTGCTAGGCAACCGAAGGGGACACATCAACTTCAAATGGCCACGTCACACTTAAGCTTCTCTAAGTCGTGTTACCCAAGGTGAGATACATATTTATTGATATTGTTAAATACGTTTAAGTCACACAAACTTAAAACCAAAGAATGGAGAGGGTGACATATGCCGTCACAGAGATATGACTTCAACTGCATACATATTCATGTCATTATTTACGGAGTGGACACCACAGCGCGGCCATCGATCTCTTATTTCTTAAATTACAAGTACGAATTGTTTGATCAGACTGTGCGGATGCACTGGCTGAACTAGATCTACAATGGTTGCAAAACACATATGCCCCATTTCTCCAGCCACAGCCATATATATGATTGTGACAAAAGAAATGGGATTTATTGCATTTGTGGCCAGTCTCCTGTCTGTTAGAGCTCTCTCATCTGATAAGGATCTACACTCATCTGATAAGGATCGACAAGTGCCGGTATCACTGACTGAAAGGCGGACAGAGCAGACTGGGTCTACTCTTGTCACCAAGGTCCACATCCCTATTTCTCTCATCACTACCACATCATTATGGTCCATGATCTGAGGTGTTGTGTCTTTGTAACAAGTGAAGATGAGATTAATATACTTGATTTAATAATGTTTAAAGGTACATGCTCACTATGTAGGCACAAAATGTTCTTTATAGGAATTAAATAATGTGTATAATTGTGTCACTATTCCACCAGTTCTGACAATTACGAGTGTCCGCTATACAGATATAATCATTTAGTAATATGTATTTTACTGATAGTGACTCGCGGTGGTATCAGGCTATTTTCATATGTAAATGAGGCATGCCATTTTTTAATTATTTATACTAATTAAATGCGTCACGTGAACAAAATAATAGTTTCGACAGATTTTTAAGTATGATCATTGCACAATAAAAAAATAAATACAGAGAATAAATATTAATGTCCGTTAACATTTCAAGGAAACACGGTTATCGCCGCTGATAACAGTGTGGAAATTTACACCTGATATAAAATGTATACTAATGCCAATCAATACGTTTAGTAATGGTGAGTGAATGTTTACTTTGCCAGAAAATGTCATATACACAGAATATACAAAACCATATATCTCCCTATATTATAACCTACTGCTTGGGCATGTACCTTTAACGGTCCGTCAACAGCAGATCATTTTAGGCCTGTTTAACGGGTCAAATCCCATATTTCACCTCTTGTGATGGGGTAGAAATCCCAAAATCATAACTGAATATTTACAGAACTAGAAAATGTGTTTATAGAACACGGATGCCGCACATGTCGCTTTGATAGTAAACGAGGCAAAAGTTTTGGTCTAAAAGGGGGAGATAATCCATGGCCCAGTGTCAAATCAATAATAGTAAGTCACGTTTTTGCACCTACACAACATGTATAAGCTACATGTACATACCAAGTATCAAACCTCCAGCTATTACCGTATAGAAGTTTTATAAGTGACAAGGCAAAACAGTGAAATTCTAAGACCAAAAAGGGGAGATAATCCATGACCAGAGGCCAAGCAAAAAATTGAAATTCACTTTGCTTATCTACACAAAAGAAAGCTATGTACCAAGTATCAAGTCACCAGCTGTTACGATTCAAAAGTTTTACATTAAGTTACAAGGCCAAATGATGAAATTCTACGTCCAAAAGGGGGAGATCAAATGTCAAATAATAAAATCAAAATTAAATTATGCATCTACACATTATAAGGAAGCTACATATCAAGTAGCAAGCCTCCAGCTATTACGGTATAAACATTTTGTGAGATGCAAACAAACAAGTAAACAAACAAATTTAGCCAAGGCAAATAACTATTGGAAATTGTAGGTAAAGGTCACATGGAGGTCATGTGCTTCACAGTGGGGCAGTGCACATCACTGGCTCATGATAATGTGCCTGTATAGTATCTGTAGACGTATAATAATACCACTCTGTCATGGCGTTGTTTACATGCTTTTGTTTACATAACAATTAGTTATAAATAATAAAGGGGAATTCCTTGTGAGAAGTCAAACTTAGTAAACAGTAATTGCTGGAGACTAGATAGTTGGTATGTGGCTTCCTTATGGGTTATGAGGTAAGACACAACTAATATGTAAAATTGTACATGTAGCTCAATATCCGAGTGCATTTCAAGATTATGCATCATCTTAATAATCAAAATTTCGAAGAGCCCGCAGTTTTATTTCTTGTTTTTATTAAATATTATAAAAAGAAATAAACAAAAGTTGTCGATGCGGGAATCAAACTCGGAACCCACTGTATTAAAGGCGGCATATGTACCCATTATACTACTGTCTGTTCCACGTTTTTGTGCCGACGAACTTTTGGCTATTAAACATATTAAATCTAAAACATATTTAAATATAAGTACTTGTTCATCAATAACAAAAAAGTCACCCTCCCCAAAAAAATGTGTTTGATGAAATTCCATCAAATTGATTTTATAGCGAAAAAACGATTTTCCAATGGGAATTTAACACTCCATTTTTGTCTCCCAAGGACAAATATAATTGCCATATATTGTAATATTGTACGATATGTCAAATTTGGCTATGTTATGTGACAAATTTTACTCCTTTACACAGGAATTTCTGACCTTTACCATGATCACAGAAGCAACAGAAGTGAAGTTTATATTATTTTGACATTATATTATTGTAACATACACTATATTATAATCGATGAATGTAGATTAGTAACGTGATTGTTCCAGCATTCAAACCCCATTCCAACCCTAACAACCTGATTTACATTATGCTAACTTCCAACACTACATATCGCAAATGTTGACAATACAACATGCAACTCCTGCTAACAATGCACCTTTTCAAATACTAACCTCGATTGCCCATCTTTAACCACTACATATTTGCTCACATGCCATTTTACCACCGTATTTGCTTATATGCCACTTTAAAAACATAAGATATTAACCAATTGTTCTGTAATTAATGTTGTGAGAACTTGTAGCCCAAGCCCATTGTACTTATATGCAATAAACTATGTTTAAACGAAAACCAATTTTTCTATACTACACCCTATTATACTTATTTGGAACGGTTGCGTTGCAGGTTCACCTTTATGATGTTTATTCGTTTTGCAAATAGAAATGTAATTTCAATTATTATGGTTAATACTTCATGTGGCGATTGTGATTGACATTGATATAATAATAATTGTGACCGACACATGTTACACATGAGCAATTTACAAAATTTACCAAACAACAATCAAACAGTCTTAATGTATACCCTTACTTGGTTTTTCTTGTCACATCTCTATATGCATTATGTATTTTACTGGGGTGTTTGTGTGGTTGACATGCTTAAAGAACTCAAAAGATGAAACATAGATGACATAATGTAAATATCCCTAGACTGAAAGCTCCATCATTGTATGAGTTGACCCCTCTCTTCCACTGAGAACTCCATCACTAAGTTAGCCTCGTATTCCACTGGGAACTCCATCACCAGGTTAGCCCCCTTCTTACACTGATAACTCCATCATTGAGTTGACCTACTGAGAACACCATCACTGTGTCAGGCACCTTCTTCCACTGAGAACGTCATCGTTGAGTTGACCCCTTATCCCACTGTAACCTCCATCATTAAGTTAGCCCCTATCTTCCAATGAGACCTCCATCATTAAGTTAGCCCCTATCTTCCACTGAGACCTTGATCATTGAGTAGACCCATTATTCCACTGAAAACTCCATCACTGAGTTAGCACCATTTTCCCATACATTGAATTGCCTTCTTTTTTCCACTGAGAACTCCTTCAATGAGTTGGCCCCCTTCTTCCACTGAGAACTCCTTCATTGAGATGAATCTCCATCACTGAGTTAGCCCCGTTCTACTGAGAACACCATCAGTATGTTGGCCCTTTTTTCCACTGTAAACCCCATAATTTAGTAGGCCCCCTTCTTCCATTGAGACCTCCATCATTGAATTAGCCCCGTCTTCCAATATGAACTACATCACTGAGTTAGCCCTTCCTCCTTATAAGAACTCCAATCATTGAGCTTACACTGATAATTCCATCATTGAGTTGGCCCCATTTCTTCCACTGAGACCTCCATCATTGAGTTGGTCCCTTCTTCCACTGAGAACTTCCATAACTTTTTAGCCCCTTCTTCCACTAAGAACTCCATAATTGAGTTAACTCCCTTCTTCCACTGAGACCTCCGTCATTGTGTTGGCCCCCTTCTTCCACTGATAAACTAAATCACTGAGTTAGCCCCCCTTTTTTCACTGAGACCATTCATTGGATTTGCCCCTTTTCTACTGTGAACTCCATCATTGTGTTGGCCCCCTTCTTCCACTGAGAATGATGGAGTTTTTTAGTTACACGATAACATATTTTGGATATTGCATAAGCACCGCAAAACGCTGTTGGAGATGTAACATAATTGTTGCTTAATGTAAGGGTTCATAAACCAATGAACCAATATAACAACCATATTTTGGTTACACGGTTATAAAAAAGT
Source organism: Conchocele bisecta (assembly GCA_029237695.1). NCBI lineage: Eukaryota > Metazoa > Mollusca > Bivalvia > Lucinida > Thyasiridae > Conchocele > Conchocele bisecta. Next base: position 57,126,820 of record CM055268.1, read on the forward strand.
TTTTATTATAAACAAAATTTACTACACAAGCATGTATTAATATGTTGTGGTTATAATACACATTTGCTGATAGTAAGGTTTTATAAACCAGTTGAAACAAATAGAACACCCATGAATCATATACATTTTGCATAAACACCATATATACGGGGCGCCATGCAGGACAGGTTAATTATGTGTACAAAATTGAGTTTTGTAACACTAAAATGCTAAAAATCACAAAATTCAATTCTGTGTCACAAAATTCAATTCTGTGTCACAAAATTCAATTCTGTCAATTCTGTGTCACAAAATTCAATTCTGTGTCACAAAATTCAATTCTGCATACGTTTCGTATACAAAATTCATTTTTGTTATAAAGGATTCAATTTTGTAAGACAGAATTGAGTTTTGTGAAGAAAATTCAGTTTTGTGGGACAGAATTCATTTTTGTCCACAAAAATTAGTTTGCGTATGATAGTCTATGTCATCTCTACGTTAATTGGTTGAGATCGGTCTTAGTTCATTTTACTAGATGGTGGAGTACACTTGCAGGTTTAAATATTTCAATGCGAAAATATAACCCAATATATCAATATTATACTTCTTTATGGACAGTTATTTTGGTTATATTATGATTACAAATGAGTGGTCACTCCATATAAGCATATATACTTTGAAGGAGAAATAAGAAAAATATTCAGAATGTTCCCTCAATTATGTAAACAGGGTCAAACATAAAGTAGCCGGGACATAGCTAGACCTGAGAGCATGCCCATATACAGAGAATACCAGGCTAGTGTATTTGGATATCAAGTTTATCAGGCAAGGCTAGGAAACGCGTAGAAATTCCGAGGCTTTCCGAGGAATTCCTACCGTTTCCGAGCCGAGCCTGATAAACTTGATATTACAATACACTAGCCTGGTATTCTATTTATCAGGCAACGTTTTATGCCATGGTATCTACACAAATACTACAAATGGTTTCCTCAAATGGCCCAATACACACATTCTGTTTATATACACAGACAGCAGTCAGAACAAAGGCCACAGTGCGTGTATTATTGATTTAACTGGGGCAGATGTACCTTGCGATACACAATGAATGACGTCAGTACTTGCGGGAGATCTACATGTACATGAATTATGCGTACAATTATAACGCAAATGAGTTTAAATACGAATGGGTTTGTCAACGTTTGACTGTTTGGAGATAGTTGAAGCAAAATGGCAGAATGAGAAATGAATCATCGGCAGAATGAGAAATGAATCATCGACATTGAATGTGTAGATCGGCGACCGTGACCCATTTCTCCAGTGCAGTTTCTGACCAATGGTAGTCCTTCTTACATGCGTGTGCAGAATTGACAGAATTGAATTTTGTGACACAGAATTGAATTTTGTGGCACAAAAGTGAATTTTGTGACACAGAATTGAATTTTGTAATACAGAATTGAATTCTGCGGCACATAATTGAATTTTGTGACACAGAATTGAATTTTGTGACACAGAATTGAATTTTGTTACACAGAATTGAATTTTGTGGCACAAAAGTGAATTTTGTGACACAGAATTGAATTTTGTGACACAGAATTGAATTCTGTGGCACAGAATTGAATTCTGTGGCACAAAAGTGAATTTTGTGACACAGAATTGAATTTTGTGGCACAGAAATGAATTTTGTTGACAAAATTGAGCCATGTCCCACTTGGCGCCCCGCAATATAAGTATAACAAAATAATTTAAAATAAAATATATTTTTTAGTGACCATAGTGGTTTATAGACCATTTACAACCTATAATTCATTCCTTTTATTTTATAAGTGGAGTAACACCTGCACATCAGATCTCTCTTATTCATAGTTGTACTTATATATGGAGATGTGACAATGTTACAAGAGCAGGATTTGTTATGTGTGTTGGTTTTGAGTGTATATACATGCATGTGTCTGCTATTATGCATGTATAGATGTATGGTTATGGTAGTGAGTGAGTATGTACATGCATTGTTCATTATACTCATGTACAATGCATAATACCAGATGGTGTTAGAATATAATATGCATAATTAGAATATTACATACAAATATGATATTGGCAGCGAGATGGTTTTGGTTTGTTTTGTGCCTGTTTTGTGAGTGGTTACTATGGTAACCTTATATAATTCATGCACAGAGAATGGCAATTGCACTAGCTGATAATACATATATTTTATTTTACCATATAACCATGCACTATTGATTTGTTGATATTATATTTATAACTATTTACGCTTACTACATGGTACACTTACCAACCTGTTATGATACCACTATTATAATTAGCAAAATGCTATATTGTTGATAATACATATTTATGTGTATTGGTTGTATGGTAAATATTAAATTTAGTCATATTGCATATATGTAGACAGTTTTATGTTATCAATGAATTATAATATAAAATTTTCTTAATATTGGTATAAAATTATTACACACCTATTTGTTGTGTTATAACCCTTTCTGTGGTCGTGTGGACAGGCTGTATTTTTCTAATAATCTATTATGATTTCACTATTATTGGTAGACCAGGGAACGACTTTATAGGGCTTGTCAATAGAAGATACACTCATTGACTTGCTTTAGGTATCGCATAGGTACTATCGCCGTATACCGGCTTAAAGTTAATATACGATTGAGCCGATGCTTGCTACGTTGACACAGGTCTGGCTGAAGTCCTAGACAATTAGTTAGCCAAACAAAATACAAACCCAACACAATAGTGCAGTGGAGCTTCATATGGGGAGAGTTTATCTGGCCCATGTGTATTTACATATATGCAATTATAGCACTGTAGTCTTGGAAAAGTGTACACGTCAGCTATAGCGTATGTACATTTTGAGAATGTTGGCAAAAGTAGACCAATATATCACTTGAAGTACATCTCGGTGTAATCTTATTTACAGGAGTACGTTGTTCTGGATTTTCTATGTATGATTGGCTACATTATATAATATGTTCTATTTCTGATTCTCAGTTCTTTGTCAAATGCCAGAATAGATGAAACTGGCTGACGGCTGGCACATACAACGACGTTTTGCTGCCGATGAATATTTGGCCATTAAACACATTAAATCCTAAAAATAATTAAATATAAGTACTTTTTCATCAATAACAAAAAGTCACCCTCCCCAAAAAATAAAATTTCGTCAAAATAATTGTTTTATTGTGAAAACTATTTTCCTATGTGAATTTAACTTGAACATGGGGGGCTAAAAATAGATTTTTGGAAATAATTTTGAAATTTGTTGACCAAACTTTTGTTTTCTTAGTTACGTCATGTCCAAGCTATCAAGCCAGGTTTCGGAGTCAAATTACAAAATCGTTTTTTCAATTCCTCCCTGCAGCTCCTTTTGCCCCATGTTATATTCCCATAGGAAAATAGTTTTTTCGCAATCAAATCTATATTTGATGGAATTTCATCATATACAAAAATAACGGGAGGGTAAATTTTTTGTTATTGACGAAAAAGTATTTACATTTAAATATATTTTAGATTTAATGTGTTTAATAAATAGCCAAGCGTTCGTCAGCAGAAAAACGTGGAACAGACAGCATATGAAATCAACACCCATGTCAGAAGGTCTATGTAATAAGCAGTTTGTCCCTTATGAAATATATCACCTCAGTCTTTAAATACCATATGAAACCATCGTCCAGGTAAGATGGTCCATGTAACAAGCAGCTTGTCCCTTATGAACCTCAGTCAGTAAATATTCTATATATAACATACCACAAGCTGAACCTCCTGTGTGTTGCTCACGGAGTGGTCATTTCCTTCCTCCGCGGACACAGTCATCGTCTCCTCTTCCCCCTCGACGTGGATCATTACGTGAGGGTAGTCAACCCCGTCTCGCTGCGGCCAAATCGACAAGGTTTCTCTCTCCCAGGGACCATATCCGGTCTCAAGTTTACCATTATAGAACTGCCTTGATGGGAACCTACAAATCTCTGGATTCTGGAAAGGAAATCAAGATGTCTAGGTAACTGTTTATTGCATACTAGATGGCTGCAGCTAGCATATCATGCCCACGGAGGTACAATGTACTTGATGGACCCAGTAGGTATACACATGTGTGTGGTTAGAGTCAATCGGATTGAGGGGATATTGGTTGCTTGAAAACTTTAACGCAGGTTTTACAAAAATAAAATCCATGGGGGCCGCATGGACGTGCTATAGAATGACAATAGGGATGTAGGCCCTGTGCGAGTTAGGGTTGTCGGTACCATCTGAGCGCACAAAATATTTCTGGTGTCAATGTGTTTAGACACATATACTGTATATATTTCCGCATGATAGACTTTTCAAAGTAGTAGCTTAAGCTCACTAATTTGCATAAACAAGATGGCCGCCAGTAAAAAAAGCATCGGCTTTCGTAGGATATATATTACATTGTGGACCCAATATTAGAAGGGTCATATTGGCGCATCTTAATTTATTTAATAGCTAATACATTACCGAATATATAACAATCGATATAAGCCTGAACCGAACTTGTAAAAATCCAAAATGGCCGCCATTTTACAGGAATTTCATAAAATATGTAAATAAATTGACAAAGACGTACTATCAATGTGGGTACCAAACACTGGTTCTGAAGAATGTATGTATCCTGAACATTACAAGTGTTAGAAGCATCCCGGCTGTCCTGTACAAGTGTTAAGTTCCACAAACAAGATGGCAATAATTGTTAAAAATTACATATATTTTATAGAATTTTTCTCTCTAGATGTATCGTACATGCATAAACGAAGATAATTTGCCAGCCGACTTCGGACAATTAATAAATAGAGGATGTTCCATCGTATATTTTGAATAGCGGGACATAATATACACGAGTGTTCGTCGGTTTCCGCGTAAGCAACGAGTGAGCGTAGCGAACTAGTTGCTTACACAGACGCCGACGGACACGAGTGTATTATTTCCGCTATTCAAGCATGTACGATGGAATATCCTATTTAATACACTTCCACGGCGGATACATATGCACATTTAGTCTATTTTTGAGATTATAATCAATGAATTGTGATGTGCGAATGATTATTTATACAATGACGTGTTTTCCAGAGTTTTGATGTTACGTTGTGTGACGTCAAATGTGACGTCATGTAAACTTTTTGAAATCCAAATTACGCAGCTGTTTCTATGAACCAGCTATATTTGAGTGCATGTTTGGAATGTGTTCAATCACATTAACATTCTAGATTAGTCGAGACCCTTTCCAAATTTTCAAATAACTTTATTTTGACTGTAATAAAAATTAAACATTTTGCATGGTAGCTCGTGGTTTCCAAGAAAACAGGAGCGCAATTACGGGTGTTCTCTTCACGGTGTATTATTTGTAAGGAGTTGATTACGGGTTTTCTCTCACAGCGAAACCCGTGCACATAATTTGCAAGAGTGTAATACCTGCATCCACCTGTTTACCAGGCAATTTTGTGATATTTACATGTTCAATACATCCAAGATGGCATAGATGGTAAGATGTGCACAACACACGGTCGCTACCTACGTATTGTATTGTTTAATATTTAAAATGTGTGTACAGCCGTTGTGTTTTCAGAAGTACACTATGTACGTAGATTTGTGTAGACTAATGGTGCTTATATGGAGACCGACCCACACATTCGGGTATTAATCTTTTGCCGAAAAGAATATTTAATACAAATGTCATGTAATCAGTATCTGCCATATATGCATGCACAATGGTCCGGTTATTTAACGTGTTTATGTAATAGTGTTAATACTCTATATTTATTATCAGTAATTAAATTAATTACGAATTTGAATTCTCCTATCACAAGTATAAATATACCAGCCATCCTCGTTTGCTCGTTCAGCCAATGTTACGAGTATGCGGTCGTAATAGGAATACAGTAGACAGCGCAAACGTCCTTTGACTTTGATTATTGGCCTTGAGGCAGCTATAAAATGAAAGCATGTATCGCAAATATGCGAACAGTTTGGCATGGTTAACAGCAAATACAACACTGTTACGATATATTACAATTTATCATGTTCATGTTATCGGCGGAAGTATGAAAATAAACAACGGAACGAAAAGGTAATCGTTTTACCCCTTGGCATGCTGCACATACTGGGTGGATACTATATTATAATTTATAATTTTGGTTTTAGTACTATTAATGCGCACTGACAGTACTTGCTGCATCCTGTTTGGGGCATCGACCCTAGAGCTGGAAATGTAATACCGGTACTTCTACTTTCTGCCTGTCCAATGTTAGCCGCTTTACAGCTGCTTAATTTATTCAGAATATTGATAATATACCGAAATGAGACCACATATAATAGACCACCGTACTTTGGTAACAACAGTAAAAAGGTGCACTGTATGACATCATTGTGGTACATGCTATCTGCAACACGTCAGCATCCACCATAATGTGTCACGAGACATTAGTCGACACATATACGTCAACATAGTGGTTTATCCAGCATCATTATTCATTTTGCCTATAAGTATTCATGTTTCATGATCCAAGTCAATACAAGTGTTCATAGTTCTATTTGTTATCTTTTCAGATATGATAAAACAAACCATGTGAATAAATTATTTCTGTGGCCGTTTGATAAATGTTTCGTTGTTGTCATATCTCATTATATTTTTGCATGCTATGCTATGGACAATATATAGCAAGATACCCAAAGGAGACACAACATATGTATAAAAGAAACACAATACATCAGGCTAAACGTATAACACGCACATAACGGCGGATATTTCAACGTGGCACAAATATGCATTCCACGACCAGCAGTAGTAGTATTGATTTAATTTATATTGGTTTAATATGTAACATTGTACTTACATTTCTGAAGCATACTCTGCTGGTCATGGAAGTGATGATTATGAAAAACATGTACCATTCCAGAATGTGTTTGTGTAGTTGCAACGAGAGGGACTTTTGATATTGCATTTGTTATGAATTTGTATCGCTGTACGCGGCATGCAAGTCGAACAATTAACATACATATGGTTGATTTGTCAGAAACTCGCCTGTGTATACCAATAGTTTATGTCAATGAATGTGCTACATGAGCGAATGCCATATCCATTCCATATTGGGTTGTAATTATTAATAACACATCTGCACTAAAACTAGACATATATTGATCCACTTAAGTTCGGTTAAGCATGCATGTGCATGGAAAATAGAAAATAATACATCCGATAGACCGGACACCACTTCCTGGCCTGGAATATAAGGATAATGTACCAAATACGCGCAGGTAGGTCGAGTATTGAATGTGCACTAACATGGATTCCATGATTAGCGGTGCACGGTCCCACAAATACACACTCAGGCAATCAGCTAGAGATAGAACGTGAACAGCTTAGCATATGTTGTTCGGCGATAGTCGTGGGTATCTTGACATTGTTTGTAATGTTACTGATCAAAACACACATGATAACCCTCTTGCTTGCTTTGCCGTCATGTTTCCCTGAGGTCAGTAAACAACATAAAGTAAGCAATGAGTAAGGACAAACTATTGAATGAATGAAGTGATCTATAATGTTCGCTACATGTTCAAACAGGTATGTCAGCCTCATATACTCGTGATATTCATATCAAATGTTGGTTACACGGACTGTCATCTATATTACATGTTTACGTACACAAAGTGGTAATAACAGAACAGTGTACAACAGTACATTACATAATTTCGCTTAAATTTGATTTTGTCATATCAATTGTGTTCACGCACATGCCGGACACACAGACTCACAGACACCCATGTATAAGCTCAAGAATAGGAAAGATTACTGTACTATTTTAAGTGAGAATTTGGTTCGATAAAAATAATTATTGTTTTCAATGCAATTTCAAATTGAAAAAACACAGGTAGGTATCTCGTTTCATATCTTGCATATTTTTGCAGAGACGTCCAATGAACACGACACTATGCTTATCCGGACTGCCAATGATTCCGATTTCAGCAGGATATTCATACGTAGGTTCCCAGATCATTCGAGAAAACTACCGGACATGCCCGCCCAGTAAGCGATTTTTTATCAATTATCAATTTTCCAGCCCTCAAAATCACGAATATACAATATTCAACGTCAACATTTATGACGTAACATAAATTGACGGAGCATCGTTCAGTGGTTATTTCTGTGTTTGGTTGCATTGTGTCTCTAATAATAATTTGGTACTTCGGCTTCAGCATAAACACAAGTGGGGCTGTGGAGAAATTGTGCGGGTGGGTTTTGTGACCAGTGTAGATCCAGATCAGCCTGTGCATCCGCACAGTCTGATCAGGCTCTGCACTGTTCGACATTAAGTCAGTGAAACACTTGTCACATACAAACAAAACAAATCCTTATTCGGCTGCTAGAGAGCTAGACTGGCAACAACTGCCATAAGCACCATTTCCCCAGTCACAGCCACAAGTGAGCAGTCAGTGAGTTATTTCCTGCTATTCTAGCATGTATAATGGAATATTAATTTACTGGAATAACCCTAATTATTAACCAACTCCCGTTTAGTTGATATTACATATAAACATACCAATAATGTAGATTATTCAAAATATGTTCCAAGTGTTCAAATAACTTCTGAAAGAAACACTTGTATTTATGTATAGCTGCTTATACCTTCCCAGACACATACTTTCCGGGAAAATGAAAGTGAGCGAGTAGTCTCGCCAATGAGTATGTAGTTGTAAAAAGTGAAATACAGGTTTTCTTGTTTGCTAACACATGTATGCAAATAACTTCTAGGTGTGTAAAGAAAATTAATATGACAGTGAAAACAACAACATGGCACATTGTAACATACCATCCGATACTGTGTGTCAAGCATGGTAAACTCCACATTCTTCGATGGTCGATACAAGGCGTATCTCTCAAATAACGACTTGGATAGGCCGAGCTCGGCTGCTTCCTTGCATTTGATGATTGGTTGAAGTTGTTTGTGGTCACCAATGAGAACGACCTGTTCCGCCTTCGTTGCTATAATTGTTACAAGGCAGTGGGGCTCCGGGCACATTCCTGCTTCATCAATTATCACCTGTTATATAGAGGATCTTACATGAGTGATGATTTAACATGATATTTATTAAACGAGTTTACTGATTTCGTAAGAAACGAGGCTATACAAGGTTTCTTATGAAAGCAGTCAATGAGTTTAATAAATATCATATTAAATCAACACAACTGTTACATTCTATTTATTGCATAAGCACATCATCATAATTTGAAGCTGTATTGATTACCTAACATGTCTTCTGTAGCGGGCTCATTTGCATATTTATTACACTAGTGTATTATGATTTTTATTACACTGTGTTATTAAACTGTGAACGCCCATTTTGTGCAATATGTAGTATATACATGAACATGCACCTGGCTGGTGTCTTTTGATAGCAAGCTTATACGACATGGTTAGGAAACATAGAAATTCCAAGGCTTGTTGGTATATTATTTATCAGGTGATGTTTTATGCCAGAGGTCCACCACCTCCATTGATTTTGCATATATAAACTAACCAATACCACACATTTCACTATTCTCTGCTACTTTCATTTTTTGTATGGATGTTGTGGGACCTATTTTCCAATAACCTGCACACATTCTGCTCTGGATATTCACTAATTAAACTATATGTTTAATTATTGTTAAGAAAGATAATTTCAATCTCCTGTGACCACCCTGGTGGTGGCGCCAGTCAGCAGCTGGAATTGAAACAACCTCACATGACAAACATGCTCCGACTTACAAAATAATCCTAAAGCATATGCTTGAAACTGATGTAAATGATACATTAACATGCCTGTGAAGTAGATTAGTCCACCAATTGACTGGTTTCTGCAAGCAAAGAGTGTGCAACGCCGAAAGAGCAAGCTGTTGTGACCTGGATATGTGTATCAGGTCCATAGCGCTCATCTGCACATATGCCACCAATTTGGGAGTTTACAATAGTAGTACAAATACATGCATCAGTAAACATGCATTTCCAATTATTCTGAAGTGTTGTCAAACCATGTTTTTATTGAGAAAGTAGACAAAATACAAAACAAGAGCAGACGACACTTTGCTTCCCGCGTTATAACTGTATTTATTGTATATAGGCCCTGGGAGCGTTAGGGTTGTCGGTACCATCCGAGCGCCCCAAATATTTCTGGTGTATATATACTGTATATATTTATGCATGATAGACTTTTTCAAAGTAGTAGCTTAAGCATAAACAAGATGGTGGCCAGTGAAAAAAGCATTGGCTACCATTTCCATTTTTATTATCAAAAACATGCTTTGACACCACTTTAGAATAATTTAAAACATGGTTTCACAGTACTTTATAATTATTTCCATTGAAAATGATTCTCAAGTGCAGTCAAACCATGACATAAGGCAAGATATAAAAGCAACAGCAGACGACAATTGTTGTGTGTAGTGGTTTAACGGTCTAATACATTACCGAATATATAGCAAAAGATTTCAGCCTGAACCGCGCTTTTGAAAAATCAAAGATGGCCGCCATTTTACAGGAATTTCATAAAATAAATTGACAAAGACGTGCTAACGGTGTGGGTACCAAACACTAGTTATGAAGTAATATGGTCACAACTCGTTCATATATAAGTATCCTGAAAAGAACATGTGTTACGCGCATCATGGCTGTCGTGCACATTTGTTAAGTTCCACAAACAAGATGGCAGTAATTGTTGAAAATTACATATATTTTATATAATTTTTTTTCTCTATATGATACAAAAACGAAGGGAATTTGCCGACCAACTTCCGATATTTAATAAATATAATGCATCCACCTTTTTAACTGGCAATTTTGTGATATATGTATGTTCAATAAATCCAAGATGGCCACCATTTTATACGAATTGTGTTGATTATGCGAATCAATTGGCACACACTGCCCGTCATGATCAGTTTCGGTACTTAGCAACACAGTCTGGCTCACAAGATGATTATACACAATCGTGCTAACACTGGCATGTTTTAGAAGATAATTAATGTTTAAATATATATTAGAAACGGTGGCGGCCTGTTTTAATCTACTAACAGCAATTGCATAATTTTGTACCAGTAATATCGGAAGGGAAATGATAACAATTTCTGACACATACGCGCTGACACATTGCAAAATATTTACTTTTTCTGTTTTAAAGGAATATTTTGTATAAGTCAAAGATGATCGCCATTTTGCGAGGCATTTTGTGAAGTATGTACATGAATTGGCATCTCACTATATCAATGAGTACATAATGTTCAAGTCTGAAACTAAACGTTGCAATGTCGTTTAGACTGCTATGTCCTAATCATATACGTTGGAAGTATTAGTTGTATATATATTACATTATTGTCCGCCCGTCTTTAAAAGAAATGTATATGATACCGTCTTTAAATAAATGTTTCTGATATTAGTCAATAATTATAACTTGTGTACATCCAGAAAGGTCAGATTGTTAATACACAATTTGTTAATTGAGTTGATATGTAGGACACATCTACTGTTTGTGCTGGTAATATAAGTCTGCACAAAACACGATTGCTATACGTATTGTATTGTTTAATATTTAAAATAAGTGTACAGCCGATGTGTTTTCACAAGTACCTTATGTACGTAAATACTTGTAGACTTATGATGTTTATATGGAGACCGTCACACAAATTCGCATATTAATATTTTGCCGAAAAGAATATTTAATACAACGTTCATGGAATCAGTATCTGCCATATATGCATGCACAATGGTCCGGTTATTTAACGTGTTTATGTAATAGTGTTAATACTCTATATTTATTACCAGTCATCAAATTAAGTATACCTCGTTTAACGGCAATTGCTCGTTCAGCAAATGTTACTATTATGCAGTCATAAAAGGAATGCAGCAGACATCAACTTGTTGCATGCATAGTATATGTATGGCAAGGTACTGTAAGCCCAGTAACCCGTGGTGATAAGCTGCTGTGACAGGACTGGGATGAGCTCTATCTCTGAGCAGGTGATTTCAGTGTCATGGGTTTCCGCAGTTCGAAATGAAAGTGTCGTCTCCCATTCTGAGATCACGTGACTTGAGAAACAGTCCACCACAGCCATGTTACTACCTTTTTATAAGTTCTCCGATATCTCGATACCGAGATAATTTATTGGGTAATCCAATTCTGATAAATTCCGGTTTCCACTTACCGTTGTATTATTGCATCCAAGTGAAATTCCATGTCGACCCCCAACTTTGGGAACCGCGAAGTTACAGATGCGACTGACCCTATTTTCCATGCAACTACCATGATTTACACACTGTTCGATACCTTTCTTGGTCACTGGGTTTCACATTATAGTCTGACCGCATAGAGTCACTTCCTTGTTTAGTTTACATTCCATGTTTTATGTCATTTGTGTTTATAAACTTTCCAAGATGGCGGACGCGCAGCCGCACAGGAGATTTCAGCCAATCAGATCTGATTGGTGATCGCATCTGTGCGACTGGCCGCATCTTGCGCAGAATGTTATAAATACAAGTGCGATTGGCAGTCAAGCCAAGCGATTACACCGCTCTCCTAATGTAGAACCATTACTCGACAGAACCAAAACTCGACATCTCCAACTATTTCATAACTAATTACGTCTTGTGGACATAAGATATATATCATAACTATCTACAATTATACTTACCACTGCGGTGAACGTAGTACCTTACGAGTTTGATACGAAGTACATTTCGTCTACTGCTACGGCACCGTTGCTACGCCATCACTAATGTAAACATACTTTTACTGTTGTTTCGAACTGTCAAGGAATCGCTTTCCGTCACACTGCTACTCCATATAATAACCATCGTCTATTGTTGCACTAATACCTACTCTACTATAACGTTTCTTAGAGTGCATTTAATTGGAATCCTGACGTATTGATACTATTGTTAAGTAAAGCCTAACTAGAGCATAGAGGGTGCACTCCGTATAACACTAGTACCTGACGAACTAGTAAACTTATTAAACATGACTTGTTGAGTGTTAGAACTGTTGTTATTTGTTATTTACCTACCTGCGCTGCAACCAGAGTGTATGTGGCCTTAAAAATGGTGTCCGGAAGTGGGATGGTTATTGAGCGACCATAAATAACTCAAGTCAACACTTACAACTCTACAGTGGAGCTACAGACAACTTCAATGACAATGGATATCAAGCAGTGTGATGGTAGTTCTACAACTATTATACTATAGGAGAGCGGATAACTATTTATAACTAATACTTAATGTAATAGAACAGTACCTTGCAGTACACTAGTAGCTCAGCTAATTGGGAGTTGACACAGAACTGACAAGCATTGATTATATGTATACACATTTATTGTGAACAAAGTTACAAGTAGGAGGAATTGAACAACACACCGAAACATAATCGTAATATATATTTTATTATTAAAACAAGTTTAATAGGCAATATGTGAGACTCTGACTCTGAGGTGCAAATAAACAGGAGCAATGGACAAGGGGACACAAATAGATATCATAAGACATCTAGTGGGGAAGAATTCGTCGATAGAGACACAGCATCAGCATCCGAGGTTGAGCCTACCCTTGTTGGGCTACGTAATTATCAATCGGCAGATGAGAGTGCAGCTACAGCACAACATACAGATGTGAGACCTCCACATTTCAGTGATCTACCGCATGCGAGCAATTAACAGGTGGACGTTGGTGGACGATTAGGTGAGAGCAGAGAGGTAATCGGGACTATAGTCCACAGGGCGATAACAATGATGTGGCTCCTCGATTCGAACAATTTCGCACTCGACGTCACATGGAACGGGCCCATCCAAGCAGACCACGATATACAAGGAGTTGTGAGGGTGTAGGCACCAGAAATTATCCAGTGCACCGCGTCTCTGATGAGGAAGGACATTACACAAATAATTATCGCAGGGCACCAACAATGAAGCCGGATACTTACATGGGTGAAGAAGACTGGGACGCTTTTATTGGTCATTTCGAGGTATGCGCGCGACTAGGACAATGGAGTCCCCGGAACAAGGCTCTAACCCTCTTAGCTTGCATGAGGGGTCCAGCTCAGATGTACCTATTCAATTTATCTGAAGATGAGAAGGACTCATACAGCACATTAGTAAGGAAATTAAAGCTACGGTTCAGGGGACATAAGCAGAATCCAATGTGGGCATCGCGCTTGGAAAATAGAAAGCGTAAACCGGGGGAGGGAATCATTAGCTGAAGTGGGAGACGATATCAGGCGATTAACCAGGAAGGCATGTAGGGAATTTGGGTACTACTGCTCAGGACATGTTAGGAATGCAACAGCTTCTGAAGTCTACATCAGCAGAACTTAGGTACCGTTGTTTGATGGCGGAATGTGATACCGTGGAAAAGACAGTAGATGTACTTCAAACATATGAAGACATAGTTGGGGAAACCACGCAGAAATGATCAACAAAACCGACCGTACGGATGGTGCAAGCGAAGAACCCGAGTCAAAAGATCAATCCAGTACCATAAGAAACGTGGAACAGTCATTAGAACACATTAGTCAAAGATTGGACCGACTAGAGAGGAACCAAGCAGATGGGAGGAGACAACAGTCGCAGAGGTGGAATGGACATAACCAAGGCCACTGGAATGGACATAATCAAGGTCAATGGCATGGAAGAAGCCATGGGTCAGGGAACCCGTCAAGGTCCAGGTCAACTACAGGTTCTGCAAACATGTTTCCGATGTGGATCACCTGGACATTTCTATAGGGACTGCCGAGAAAATGCCAATAACCAAGGTCAGCTACAGGGAGAACGGGCAGAGCCGAGGCGCAGATTGGAAGGTCAAGGTCAAGGTGAACAGAATAATGCGGGAAACGGATCACAGTTGGCACAGTAGGCCATGAGTCAACTGTTTTAGGAGAAAATAGGCCTCGATCTGAAACGTGCTCGTTACGAATGGGACAAATTTCATCCTGGGACAATGGATTATACACGGGGGGAGTAGTAGAAGGCGTCGTGACAAAGTTTCTTATTGATACTGGGTCAACAGCTTTCCTCATTTTATTCTGTCTGCATGAGTTAATTCCTTCATCCACGCGTCTACCACTGAAAGATATGAAACATGTTGTTAATGATGTAAGCGGCA
Organism: Conchocele bisecta; assembly: GCA_029237695.1. Classification (NCBI taxonomy): domain Eukaryota; kingdom Metazoa; phylum Mollusca; class Bivalvia; order Lucinida; family Thyasiridae; genus Conchocele; species Conchocele bisecta. Next base: position 57,141,954 of record CM055268.1, read on the forward strand.
GTTCTTTGAAGATGTACGGACATACAGACATGAAAATTAAACTTTGGAATACAGAGTATACACATACAATAATTGTCTGTGAAACGAAACCGCAAGGAATTATTGGACAGGATTTCTTAATGAAGCATATTCAGAAAATAGGCTTACTCGAAGTATATCATGAACACTATACAGGTTGAAATTCAGTGTTGGACTGGTGGGGAAACCTGCAATGTGTGCAGAATATTTGTATCAGACACTGTTAGTGTACCAGCTTACTCATCCGCCTGGATCAAAGTTAACATTCCAAATGGGGAACATATGGCCGACACTGTACATATTCAAACCGCAACAGACCGACAGAGCTCAAAAACAGTACACGTCATGGACAGTGTTTTTTCATCACAAGGGCGGTCCACTGAAATAAATATAATAAACTCTGCGGATAAGGATGTCACTATCTTCTCGAATACACATCTCGGTAACCTGTGAAGAGAAATTAGGTGAGAGGTGTGCCCAGGTGAGCTGTTCCACAGAACAATTACAAGAGGTCCCGGAATACCTATCCGATCTACTGGCACGTAGCTCAACCCATCTTAGTGAAAGTGAAAAGAAACAGTTTGAGCAATTACTAATCCGGTTTCACGATGCTTTTGCAAAACCCGATGATGACCTGGGTGTTACTAACATTGTGCAACACCATATCGATACACAAGGCGCGGCACCAATTAAGCAACCGCACCGGAGACAACCGCTGGGAAAACGGGAAACCGAGCGTAAAGAAGTGGAGAAAATTCTGTCCAGAGGAATAATTGAGCCTAGTATCAGCCCTTGGAGTTCACCAATAGTGCTGTTAACCAAGAAATATGGCTGCACAAGAGTTTGTGTCGACTTTCGCGCTGTTAATCAAGTGGTAAAGAAGGACTCCTTTCCCTTGGCGCGTAATGATGAATGTTTTGAGTCTCTGGAGGGCTCCAGATACTTCAGCTGTATGGATCTAAATCAGGGATATCTACAGATGGGTTTAGCACCGGAAGATATGGAGAAAACTGCATTCTTCACCAGCCTAGGACTTTTCCACTTCACACGGCTCCCGTATGGATTAGTCACGGCACCCTCGGAGTTCAGCAGGCTCATGGGTGAAGTACTGCGAGGTCTACAATGGATTGAATGTTGTGTCTATATGGATGATATTATTGTCTCAAGTTCATCATTCTAAGAAAACCTCCGGCGACTGGAACACGTCTTTCAGCGACTCCAGCAAGCACGATTAAAATTAAAACCGCGGAAATGTACGTTCTTCCAAAAAGTTGTAAAGGTTCTCGGATATATCGTGTCATCCGAGGGGGTGGCAACAGACGACGACAAAATTGCGTCAGTCCGTGATTGGCCAGTACCCACATCAGCGAAAAATCTGAAGTCGTTCATTGGACTCGCATCCTATTACAAACGTTATGTACACAGTCAAATTGCCAAGCTATTGTACCGGATAGGGGAGAAAGGAGTAACATTTCTATGGACAGAAGAAGCCCAGCTGACATTCGACCAGCTGAAGCAGGCGTTAACATCGGCTCCGATACTCGGGTTTCCTCAGGCTGGAAATCCATTCTGGCTGGATACCGACTGTTCAGACATAGCTATGGGAGCGGTTTTGAGTCAAGTGCAAGATGGAAAAGAGCGAATGATCGCGTACATGAGTAAAATCTTGAATAAGCATGAAACATCATATTGTACAACGCGGAAAGAATTGTTAAGCCTGGTAACCAGCGTTGAGCAAGCATTTCCATCACTACCTATATGGACATGAAGTGAATGTACGTACAGACAACGCCGCTGTCTCCTGGATGAGAAGGCTCAAATGTCCAGAAGGTCAGACGGCGAGGTGGTTGTAGTACCTGGAATCGTACAACTTGAACATCACCCATCGTCAAGGTCGTCTCCATAGTAACGCAGATGCACTTAGTCGACGGCCATGTACGGTATGCAGTAAACTAGAAACGCGAAGCGAAGAAGCTGAACAGGCGAGCACCGTGCCGGTCTTGATAATGTCGTCCAGCGAGTCCACCGAGATGATGGATGGGTATCGATCTGAGGATATTGACATTCGGGTTATAACACGTTGTCAACATCAAAGTCTAGCATCAGATGAACTGAAACCAACCACATTTCTACTAGATGGGTGGCAACCAACTGATATAGTTAAACGCATAAGCTCAGGATCAGAATATAGGCCCAATCATTAGTGCATTAGAGACACATCACCAGCCAACATGGAACCAAATTTCAGGTTGTAGTTCCAAAACTAAAACAGTGTGGAGGCACTGGGACAGATTGGAACTACACGGGGGAATGTTATACAGGAAGTGGCTTGTGGAGAATGACCAAGACTGCCACCTTCAGCTCGTGGTGCCTGAATGCAAACAAGCAGACATTCTCCATCATTATCACAATATTCCGACAGCAGCCCACATAGCTACCAATAAAATGTTAGACAGAGTTAGACAACATTTCTACTGGCCCGGCATGTCAGATTCCATTGGTCAATACTGCAAGTAATGTAATCAGTGTTCCGCGCGCAAACCAGCAAAACTTACCAAGGCACCATTGGGAGCATGTCCGGTGGGTGAACCGATGGAGAAAGTTGCCATTGACATTTTGGGTCCGTTGCCAATAACCAACCGAGGAAACCGATTTGTACTGGTCATTTGCGACTTGTTTACCAAATTGAAAGAGGCTATCGCATTACCAGACTCCGAAGCCACCACCGTGGCCACCGCGTTGATCGACCATTTTATTTCAAGAATGGGTACGCCGTTAATTATCCTATCATATCTCGGAAAATGTTTTGAGGTCAAGCTGTTTGGGAAATGTGCGAGTGCCTGCAGATACATAAGGTTTCAACATCTGTGATGCGGCCACAGGCCAATGGGGTTGTGGAACGTTTTAATCGGACACTGACAAGCATGTTGACAATGTACTGCGAAAATGATCAACGGAATTGGGACCGATTTCTCCAACAAGTGTTATTGGCATATCGATCTTCAAGACATGCGTCCACATGTTGTTCACCAAATAAAATGGTATTCGGCAGAGAAGTCTCCCTCCCCATGACGGCAGTGATCGGCATGCCTGCAACCGACGTAACCACGACGAGTATCGACGACTATGTTATGAACTTACAAAATTCCCTCACTAGAGCCCAAGACTTGGCGCGTAAGGCTCTGAAACAACATGCTCTATACAGGAAACGGCATTATGACACTAACGCCAAACAGCGGTCCCTTGCTGTTGGCCAGGCTGTCTGGTTATTCGACCCAAGTCGAAAGGTGGGAGTATCGTCCAAGTTCACCAGTAAATGGAAAGGGCCCTGCCTCGTGGTCCGCAAGATCGACGACATGATGTATCTCGTCAAACGAAAGGCCATGCAACCATCGAAGGCTCATCCTATCGACCGACTTTGTCCGTACCATGGACTGGATCTACCGCGATGGTTTTCTCGGGTTAAGTTGTAGTGTCGCAAGGTCGCGCCACATTATCTCTGAAAGACAACCTGAAACAGAAAACATTTGTTAGTTATTGTGTTCAAGTTATTGTTAGTGTTCAACTTTACTAGTCAGTACCAATACATACCGGTAATGCAATATTTCACAGCTTAAGCAAGGAACTTTGTGAGTCTCGGATAGGTTATATACCTATAACGAAATCATAGATTCCTAACCGCGTTTAAATAGATGTCCCATAAGAAAAACATTTGAGTGCATGTACCGTATTTTCACACAATAGTCACCTGTAGTTGAAATTGACTAACGGAACTGAACTGAGGGAAACGTATTAATTGTACCTACCAGTTATAGTCCTGGAATAGTATTAAGCCCAAATTGCTGCGCAGCACAAATTTAAATATGGAATGAGATGTAGGGAGGTAAAAGTTGGACTGATCACCCAGGGTTTTACGATAGATGAGAATCTGTGGGTAATTACAGAGTAATTATTCGCCATATCCAAGGGATAGAATACTGGTATTGGCAAAACAACAAATCTATTTCCAGTATTTCTGTAAACTCAGGTCTTAGGTATAAAAACACCCAATATGGAAACGGATAATACCATATGACGCTTAATGTTAGTACAATCAGAAGTAATTAAGCTATAGCTTGTAGGAATGCAAATAAAAAAATTCCTAATGCAAGGAGCAGTAGATGGGTCAATTGTTTCTCACAGTGTAAATAATTGAACAAGAACTTCTCTCCGAATGTAAATTGAAAATGTGTGACCATGCACCAATTGCAATAAAATGTTTACTTACAATATGCTCAACTGGGAACAAATTGCAACAGAAACTTTTAACAATGAAATATTAAATGTTACAAGTAATGTTATCTGGATGATGAATGACTTGTCCGATACCCAAGTCAATAATTATCATGTGAAATAATACAACGCAGTGTGACGCGAAGACTCCAGAAAATATATGTTACAGAATGACCATCACTTGTGAACTGTGTCAAGAGGGGTTTGAGACCAAGGGGCGTCTAAAAAAAGCACCTGATGAGCCCCGTTCACAACAGGCTGCACGTCTTCTGTGCCTGGTGCTACGTCAAGGAGCGGGACTACCGGGTGACGGATCTGCGCAGGCATGTCATCAAGCAACATACTGGGATTGAAGCCCTCCTGCCGGCAGAATTCTTCACGGAATCAACCTTATTCTACTTCGCTCGCTATCCACATGATTATGTAACCGTGGTGGATCCCACCCCACAGAACAACGTTTGTGCCGTTGCGGCAATGGATGCCGTTCGGTCGTGGACCAATGTCCACACGACATCAACACACACCCTGAAAGTGTGGGAGTTTAGGTGGCGACAGGCCCTCGCGACACCCATACACCCTGGAGCGGAGACACCAGCGTATCGTGTGCCTTGTGCATCGCAGAAGCTGGCCGCGTGTGCACCCGCGTCTCGGGACATTATGTACATTCCGACCCACCCGAAGATTTGCAACAAGCCACCTGCCTCTGTATGGGAAATTATTTCCGTGGGGACTGGCCGATCCATGGTCATGGTTCGTGATGGCCAAGCCAAATTTAAGGTCATACTAAGTTCATCCCTACCAGAAGATGATCTGAGGCGCATTCGTGGCCGGATATCTAATTCCGGAAACTTCAGGGTGTCAGGCGATACGGTGCCAGTGCGAGGGGTGGAATTGATCGACTTCGTAGAGGAGATGTCCGAAATATGTGGGGTTTCAGAGCTCTATCTGGACCATGTAAGCAAATATGTGATGAAGCCCCCCACGCACTCCACTGCATCATCTGTAATACCGGAGAAGTCTATCGCGTCGCGTGCCCGGGATATTCTTAAACGAGGAGCAATGCCGCTCGTATCACCGGCTCCCCGTGCATGGGCCGAAGAGGAAGCCGTCACCCTGCATGGACATGTGTCACAGTTCCGGTGGCCACCACGCGGGTGGAAGAACATGACCCCTAGCAAGAGGAGACAGGTGTTTAATTTTGCGGCCATGAGTTTGGATGTAGGCAGTTCGGGACTTCCAAAGTCAGCTCCGGAAGAGCTTGGTGACAAATTTGCGTTTCTGATTCTGCCGGGCTCGGCGAAAGTATTTCAGTCGGAATGCCAGAAGATGCGTCTGTTTAACTTTTCACAACTGCGGAAAATCGCGGTCTCTGGAGATGGCGACACTCGATTTGTCGCGATGATGGAGCAGGCCGCAGAACTTCGCGACACGTCAGTGGACTCATATTTGTTAACACCTCATGGAACGTTTAAATATTTAGTTAGTATGGTTGTACTTGTTGATTACAGTAACAAGGGCACCGTTATCACTAAGCTAATCCCCTCTCGGACAGCCTTGATAATAATAAAAAAACTTTAACGCATTTGCCTAACAAACAAGGTGAACATAAGTCCTCAGTGACCTTGACCTTGGGCGGTCAGACGTGGGTCACATGCAAAACAAAGCAGCATCCCTAGAAACACATTGTGGCCAAATATTATCAAAATCGGTAAAGCGTTTGATGAGTTATTGAAAAAATTAAAAAAACATTAACATTTTTGCCTCACAAATAAGGTGAACATAAGTTCTCAGTGACCTTGACCTTGGGCGTTTGGACGTGGGTCGTATGCAAAACGAAGCACCATCCCTAGACACACATTGTCGTAATATATCACCAAAATCAGTGAAGCGGTTCATGAGTTATTGAAAAATGAAAGGTGTTACTAACGTACGTACGTACGCACGCACGTACATGGACTAACGCTATATCCCCTCTTGCCTATCGACGAGGGGATAACAAAGTACCATTCATAGACACACATTGTGGCCAAATATTATCAAAATCGTTGAAGCGGTTCATAAATTACTAAAATATGAAGGTGTTACTAACATGGATAACACTATATCCGCTCTTGCCTATTGGCGAGGGGATACAATTTGCTTTGGGAAACCGCTATTCCAAAACAAATGGTGTCTGAATAGTTAGGGTTATTACACCCACTGCACACAAATTAAACAAGAACTGGCATCGCTAAATGAAGCGAATCCCATCGCGGCAGCCTCGATAATAATTAAAAACCAGATGGCCGCGGCCCGTATGTCGAGCCCGCCGAGGCATTTGATGGTCTCTGAGTGTATATTTTTGAAGTTTGAATTAAGGGTTGCGGAGATATAAGGTATATAAAATCTTTAGCGCAAACTGTAGTCATTTGACCTTGATCTTGGGCATGTGGGTCACATGGATGGGCTATAGAATGAAAATATGGATGCTAATAAAGAATTATTATTAAAGAAGTTTAAAGTACATCGGAGTAAGTATTGTGGAGATATAAGGTATGTAAAAACTTTAACACAAATTTACAAACACAGCTCATTAAAGTCATTTGACCTTGATCTCGGGAATGTGGACCACATGGGCAGGCTAGAGAATGAAAATATGGATAATGAATAAGAAGTTTTGGATGTTGGAAGTAAATCGGAGTAAGTGTTGTGGATATATAAGGTATGTAAAAACATTAACACAAATTTCAAAGTAATTTGACCTTGACCTTGGGCATATGGACCACATGAGCAGGCTATGGAATGAAAATATGGATGATGAAAAGTAAGTATTGGAAGTTGGAAGTAAATTGGAGGTAACAATTGTGGAGATATAAGGTATGTAAAAACTTTAACACAAATTTACAAACACAGCTCATTAAAGTCATTTGACCTTGATCTCGGGCATGTGGACCACATGGGCAGGCTAGAGAATGAAAATATGGATAATGAATAAGAAGTTTTGGATGTTGGAAGTAAATCGGAGTAAGTGTTGTGGATATATAAGGTATGTAAAAACATTAACACAAATTTCAAAGTAATTTGACCTTGACCTTGGGCATATGGACCACATGAGCAGGCTATGGAATGAAAATATGGATGATGAAAAGGAAGTATTGGAAGTTGGAAGTAAATTGGAGGTAACAATTGTGGAGATATAAGGTATGTAAAAACTTTAACGCAGATGTCAGATGTTATAATAACGGTAACTTGTAAGTCATTTTGCCTTGACCTCGGGGCACAAGGACCGCATGAGTGGGACACAGAATGATATTATATGGATGATGCCCAATAAGCATACAAAGTTTCAAGCAAATCCGACTTGCGGTTACAGAGATAGTAGGTATCTGAAAACTTTAACGCAAATTTTGACAAAACAAATATAACGCAAGCTTCTAAGTCATTTTACCTTGACCTCGTGCACAGGGGTCGCATGAGTGGGACCCAACATGAATATATGGATGATGACTAATAAGCATGTGACGTTTCAAGTCAATGTGACTTATTACTGCAGAGATATAAGGTATTTCAAACTTTAACGCAGATTTCGGACGGACGGACGCACGGACGGACGGACGCAAGGACACCCGGACGTCATTGTGATAACTATGTCTCGCTTTCCGTAAGCAGGCTCGACAAGAAATCAAGTCCTCTGTTACCTTAACCTTGGGCGGTCGGACGTGCGTCGTATGCAAAACAATGCATCATCCCTAAACACACATTGTGACCAAATACTATCAAAATCAGTGAAGCGGTTCATGAGTTATTGAAAACAAATGTTTAACATGTTTGCCATACAAACAAGGTGAACATACGTCCTCAGTAACATTGACCTTGGACGGTCGGACGTGGGTCATATGCAAAACAAAGCAGCACCCCTAGACACACATTGTGGCCAAATATTATCAAATCAGTGAAGCGGTTCAAGAGTTATTGAAAAATGAAAGATGTTACTAACGTACGCACGCAAGTACATGGACTAACGCTTTTTCTATTTAGATCTGTTTCTCACTTACTGTCAAGATATAAAATAGGTCACATGTTGGATACTAGTATGTGGTGGACACTGGTTGGTTATGAAATTGTGCAAGTATGGTGGTTCTAGGTGGTAAAGTAAGTGAAAAACAGATTTAAACGCGAAAACAACATTGAAAGTCGATTACGCGGATAATATAGGTCAAGGTGAAAAAAGGTGACATGTTGGATAGTGACATGTGGTGGGCACCCGTTGGCTATGAAGTTGTGCAAGTATGGTGGTTCTAATTGTAGCAGAAAATTGGACACGAACATAAATTCTCAGTGACCTTAACCTTGGACGGTTGGACGTGGGTCATATGCAAAACAAAGCACCATCCCTAGACACACATTGTGGCCAAATATTATCAAAATCAGTGAAGAAGTTCATAAGTTATTGACAAATGAAAGGTGTTACGTACGCACGTATGTACATGGCGATCGGCGAGGGGATAACTAGCACACACCTCACTAATGCAGCTGATCCTCAACCAGGCCAGTATGTGAGATTAAATCGTGGTCACAACATCGGACAAGTGAATTTTCTCCAGGTACTTCAGTTTCCTCCCACATTATGGACAACCATTACGCCTCCAGCTGTGATAATTAAAGCATTTGTATGAGTGATCTCACATTCGTACGAATTGTAAAATATTGATTACCTGGAAGACGTTTGTAGCCTCCAGAACTTTTGGATTGGACACTATGGCTGTAGTACACAGTATGACATCATGTTTGCGAATCTCGCCAATCGATGCCTCCCAAAGTATGTGGATGTATTTTCGCACAAGCTTTGGGTTTGACTCGTAGCCAGTGTCTTTAAACTTTTTGTCGATGGAATTTATTTCTTCTGCGTATGGTTTTCCTTTTTTCCTAATGAGATGATGGAGTGCGATGGAGTTCAGTTCGCCATCCGCCCTCGCAGCTCTCGTACTGCTCTTCGTGAGGACTCTTCGGCCGGGAATTGGGAAGTCGGTTGCTTCGATGGAACGACCGTACACCCGGACAATGTCTGGACACAGGTCACCCAGCCGATTCAGCATCCACTCTGTAATCATAGAGATAGTCGATTCAGCATCCACCCTGTAATCATAGAGATAATGGATTCAGCATCCATCTGTAATCATAGATAACAGGGCCCGGGATTGCAAAACTTTCTGCGCAAAATCAAGAAGTTTGATTGGTTGATACTGAGCTGTGTTATGTGTAAATGTGGTCAGTACATGGATGCATTGTTTATATGGCCGTAAAAGTTGGGCAGGTTTCGTGAAACAGACAGTAGTGTACAAACCATTTCAACCGCACAGGCTATAAGCTAGCTACAATAATTTGCCTTCGCACGGCTACAATTTGACCCATTCAAAAAATGTGACCAACCGAAGTGCATACTCAAACCTGTTGCATGCAGGTCAAAATTTAGTAAACTGTATATTTTATACCCTTAAACAAATAATATTTGATGTAGAACAAGTAAATTGCCAAACAATAATAGATAGAACGGGGAAATCATTTTCCCATGGAAGCCATCTTTATTGTAGTTGTTATTCAACATAACGAAATGAAGCTTTCAAATTTACAAGATATACATGTAAATGTCAGATAAACACCTTGACATGGTAAACTAGCCAATTTCAGCATGTGTATCATCTTTATTGATAATGTATTGATACAACTTTGACAGTTTTATATCACTAACATATCAAACAGGCCGGATAACCGATTTAAAAAATCACTCTTCCATGCGTTACATGAAAGAGATGGAGGTAAATTGATACCCTCGCGAGAGGTATGGAGCGTGGTAGCAATTTTGTTTCTAGCTATAAGCCTGACATGTGCAAACACTGTAGGTCCAGATGAGCCAGTTCGTAACAAAGCATTTCAGTAGGATCCGCAGCATTTTTATGTACTGTTCAATTGTAAAGGAAAGTCAAATTTTCTTATTAAAGGAACAGTCCCAATATTTGCATGGGAAGGCCAATGTTGGATATTTAGGGTCAGAACGCGTTCAGATTTTAATAAATTGTGTGTTTACGCAGCCAAAGCCTATTTTATGCAATAGTCAGTTGAATCAAAATTACCGTAATAACCCTAAATGTTCTGACACAATATGTTTTGGGGAACCCCTATTAAATAGGAGTTTCCAAAAACAATTTGTATCCAAATACATTGTTATTGTGATTAAACCAGTACTGCAATACTAACTCTACATATTGGCATGGTCACTGTTGTGGGAAAACCATAATTTGGCCACGCTCTAGGAAAACCAGCTTTAATGAAAAAGTTTTTGATTTTCACTTTTTTACATATTGAAATGCGGACACCTTTCAAAAACAATACGCTGAAAAGAAAATTCAAATACATGTATCTTGAATAGTTTTTATTTTATCTCACTTTTTGTAACATAATGTGAACCACGCACGGACAAAAACGTAACATTGAAACACCGACGTTAATACGCATACAGTAGAAATGAGTGTGCATATGAACATTGACTGTGCTTGCTGTAAACTATATTTACCGATAAATTACACCATAATGTATCTACAAGTGTTAGTCTCTATACTGTCAAACAATGAACAGAATGAATGGAACTATAATATGTTCATGTAGTGAACAAACCGAGCGAGCCACTACCGCTATATAGGCTTATATCTTTATCACGCCATGCATATAATGATATATCACTGATTTCCGCGCCCGATGGGGCTTAGAGGGTATTCAGACACCCGCGGAGATTTTTAAACAAAATCAAATTATAGTTCCATTCCTGCCTATCCGAATTAAATTTACATCCAAGGAAGCGGAAGTAAGGTTTTCCTGTGTAGCCAATATGACGACGGGCTGAAGTACCCCATATTAGCACGTCAATGGGAAGATGCTGAGTGGACCCAACTCCCTCGATTGCCACACCGGCCATTGTCCCCCACCCCTGTTCTCTGAGACTATGATATTGTTCAGTGTGTCGGCTTAAAATAGTTATTGTGCGGGTTACACGTCTCGACTTTGACGTTGTCTATGAATTTACTGCCAGTACTGGTTTCTTTCATTTTTTAAATCTATTATTGAAAACATAAATTTCTTCAAATATTATAAATGTTCGCATTTTGACCGTACTATGTTAGTATGTAGATTCCTTCATATTTATATTTGTTATTTTCGGGACTGGTGCCCGAGCGACAGCATGTACATTTATTTTGAAAATGGAATGTAATTTCTTTTATCCATAACAAAAAGGTCACCCTCACCAAAAAAAGAGTATTTGATGAAATTCCATCAAATATTGATTTTATTGCGAAAACGCTTTTCCTATGGGAATTTAACATGGGGGCTAAAATAGATTGATTTTTTTTTAATTATTGACGGATTTTCAAAATCAATCTTTTATTTTATTAAATTACATCATTTCCAAGCTATCTCGCCAGGTTTCGGAGTCAATTTCTAAAATGTTGCGTTTTTGTTCGACCCTCTGTGTGAATCTCCAGCCCCTTTTTGCCCCATGTTAAATGCCCATACACAAAATAGTTTTTCGGAATAAAATCAACATTTGATGGTATTTCATCAAATAAAAATACTTTGGGGAGGTTGACTTTTTTGTTTTTGATGAAAAGGTAATTACACTTAAATATTTTTTTCCAGATGTAATATGTTTAATAGCCAAAAGTTTGTCGGCAGAAAAACGTGGAACAGACAGTATATACAGGAACCTGTAATATTCATAGTTAACTGCCGGTAAAATGTGGCGATGTGATATTTAATAGTTGTTAGAACATGTCCCGATAACAGAGGTGAAATCCAGACGATGCAAACCAAGTCCCGATATGAGGGTCAGGGAGAATTCTCCCCGCCACCAACCCAGGGATTTGTTTAATTCTTAAATTCGGCAAAATGACAAATGAGACGACCGCCTCATCTGCCTCATCCTGGTTACGGTACTGGATAACAATAACGACAGATGGCAAATTATGAACAAGTATAGTACATGTACTGGTATCTGTATATCCTCTCGTCCCGAATAATTACTATAAAAAGCATTTTAGCTTCGCTGCGTTTCAGAAAAAAGTATCCTCAGCACCTTTGTAAACCAAGAAATATAACACGAGTGGCCAACCATGCCATGATGAAGCCACCGTGGCATACGTACATGTATTTTGAATTCATATCTGCACACTATAATCCAGTCAATGCTTTACACACGAAATCTGTCCGGATGACAACATTGATTTCGTTCCAATGAATGACGCTGCACGAACTTGACCTTGCGACATTTGTTCGAAGCGGCTCGTTTGAAGTTACATGTAGCCACGTTGAATCTGCAAATCGGGAACGTGTATATTCGCTTTCCATTATTTATTTACACACCTCCGACAGTTGCAGGAACAGTTGATAATTTTAACAACGATCCGTCAATGTCGGATTTATTAATTAAACTTGTAAATATTGAAGACCTGGGCATCCGCACAGTCTGATCAGAGTATACAATGATTGCAAATCTACTAGTACAATATGCATGTATGCTATGACGTTGTGTGCATTGTCCATGATACTTTTGATAACATCAAAACGAAGTCAGTCCTGGCTAAAATCGACGTATACACGTCAGCTTCGAGTTTCCCTTTGGCTGGGTTTTCTAGCGCAAACAATACAATTATGTACATAATACAATGGTTGTCTGTGTCATAATCATTAGTAAATATATTGCAAGTAACACGTGGGTTTAATAATAATGTATACTTTGAATAATACATTTGAATGCAACTGTTCATGGTCAGGGATTGGGATAGATATGTTAAAGTTGGTATCTGTCTGTTATATTCATATGCGACCGCTACAAAATGCACATCACTAGCAAGAATACAAACTTCACATTTCGTAAGTGCAATAGCAGTATCGTTCATTCAAAAAACCATGTTTACAAGTGGTTATTTTTAAATAATTTTGCATTCAATGCGATATTTTTGAAAGTCACTAAAGAAGTGAAATCGTATGTGGAATAATTGCGTTATAAGGTACATGTAAGTGGTACCAGATGCAGATACAAATCAGGAGGCTACGTCCCTGGTGGCTGCAATTATGTTCGCAGTAAATATGCCTGTAACACAATGCCATGCTAAAACATGTTTGACCCAGTGTCAATGTGATGCAATATGCCGCGTAATTAGCACGATGATCTCCTTAATTTTATTTCTGTGATACGATTATTTTTCTGACAATTTCCAAATACTATCATGTATATTTTTGATACATACGATCGAAAAACCAGTAAAGTAAGGCCTATGCCCAGTTCTATTAGTGGCCAATTTTATTCAGAATACGTGCCCCAGTTAATGAGTTTCATTTTAATAAAATAGTAAACGTTTGCATCGCAGTCAATATCCGCACTTTAGTGTATACTGTTAAGTCGCTATTTTATGTTTTGTGATTTTCTTTTGCTGCATTGTTTGAACAAATGTTGTTTTTTTATCTATATAACACATACAAAAAAACTGGTGTTGGTTCCATTTTTTTCCATAAGCCATATGGCCGCCATTTTGAAATTCAAAATGGCCGCCATTAAAATTTATATGTTGAGGTCAAAGTCATTATGTGTGGTGATTTTGCAGCGAAAAACACATTATTATGGACAAGAAATATTGGCAGAATGAGTTCAATACATTTTGAGATACCAGCCATTTTGGTTTTCAAAATGGCCGCCATTTAAAAAATTGGAAATCCAGTATTTTTGAATGTCGAGGTAACATTTTGTTTTTTCCTTCTGGTTATGCTCGTATTTCTTTGAACACAGTGTCACGAGTAATCTTTATTTTCAAAATGGCCACCGAAACTAAGTGTGCTATGTACATCGCCACATCAAATATGTGTTACGCATTCTAGTATTTCTGTGGCTGTAGTTATGTTCTTTCAAATGATATTGTGATTGGAACGTGTGTGTCTGCTTGAAAACATATCTATATACAACATATAACACAACTGAAGTTGGTTCAATTTTTTAAGAGCCGCATGGCCGCCTTTTTGAATTACAAAATGGCCGCCATTCAAATAATTTATATTTAACGTCAACGTTATATCTGGTGTTTTTTATTATTATTTATTATGGATAAGAAATATTGGCATACTTATTTCAGTATATTTTAAAATGTCGGCCATATTATTTTTAAAATGGCCGCCATTTAAACGTGACAATGTAATATTTATTATACATGTTTAATGTAGTGGTGATATTTGTTTCTTCTGCTTATGCTAATAATACAATAAACACAAACTGTTGATATACTTGCAAACTAGTACTGTGGTACCAGGCGCCGTTATCTTCAATATGGCCGCTGGAAATAGGTGTGTCACATACATTGCCACTTCAAGGATTTACATAAATTACGTATTGTTGTATTACGTATTTACATGTATTACATATTGTTGTGGCTTATAGTTATATTTCTTCAAATGATATTTGGTCAGCACATGTGTTGTCCTTTATAATAAGATGAACATATGGCAAACCATCCATTTCATCCACTAAAGTGTATAATATGGTATTGCAAATTGTATTGCAAAGGTAAATACTCATGTTCTCCATTGCTTCATGAGTAAGCGTCTGCTACGGCGACATGATGTATCATCTGCAGTCTGTAAGATCTGGCATTGTGCTAGCAGACTGCAACTGGTTTCAACAGTTTGCTGCCTTTATGGAGTCCAGCTTGGTCGCCACTGTTTAGCTACATGTATTTTAATTTTAAAGCTACTATGCTTTTATCATAGTTTTTCTTGCTCTGTTGATGACTGGATACGATATTGTCACAAATCGAAACATTTATTGAAAATACCTGCTCACAAATGCTCAGTAAACTGGATAGAAGCCGCTGTCCCATCAATAACTGTGCATGTGACCATTCCGTGTCCGTTATAGGAGCTTTTATATTCCAGTATACCCAAATATAGGTATGTACATTCACCTTTTGTTTTTACGAAACTGTGTTGCACAGTGATTACTGTTCGCCCAGCTAACCCACTGGACATTGGCTACTTGATCTGACACATGTGTACATGGTACACTATGCTTACTGTAAATCCCTTTCAACTGTCCAATGGTCATTTTGGATTTCATGCTGTGTGACTGTTGTTGTTAACAGTTGTCAGAAATTCTTTTCATTCCATGTGGAAATGGTTGTAGCAACAGGTTGTCATGGTACATAGTGTGATATCAGTTTCTTTGGCATTTCAGTTCCTATCTTCAATCTTCCTACCCATTTTACCAGAACATAATATCTTGCGCTCATCTAAGACATGCCGAGATGGCCATTGTGCACAGCTTGCAACATTTTGGACTCGAGAGAAGTCAGACTTATGTGTTTAGATCTTTTCAGTTTATCTCTGTAATCCCATAACGCCACTATTTTCTGCGGACATTGTGTTCTGAAATTGAGTTATCCCTTTTGACTCAGTGTGTCTAGCAGAATCAATCTTACTCAGTCAACTTTGCAATTTCTTACAACTCGTGATCACTGACAGGTAAGTTCGCAAATACTACATGTACCTGTGAATTCATACCTTTAATAAAGTTAGAATATATGTTTGTTACTGACTCGTGGGATAGCGTATCACTAGTATGTCTTTGCCAGAAACTTGTTTCATGGACAGGCCATATTGGTTCAGCAGTAGTAAAATATCATGTAATCTGTGACGACATGAACGGAGTATTTATTTATTGGATATGAGAGGCAAATGATCTTACTCCACTTGAACAGTCAGTCCGTACACATATCGAAACCGTTTCCGGCCAAATAACATGCCTTATTATTCATTTTCAATCACGAACATATTAGTTTTATACGAGAATCAATGGTATGGAAGCATTAGCCATTGGCTTGCCTTTGTGGCACACCACAATGCAGTGTCTCTGGCTTTGTCAAGTCATAATATGCAAATTTCAACAAGTGAAACGCAATTTGGACCATCAAGGCACTGATCACATTTATATTGACACAGGAGTTGTGATCTCTTAAGACCATATGGTAATCGTAAATAATGACAATGACCATGGAACAATACTGCCTTTTCAACGTGGCCCTTTTTCTACAGTTTCCTGCATACACTTCTGTATTATGTATAGAGTATAGTGTATTGAGTATAGCGTATTCATTGTGCACACGTCGTCTACACATACTGAACATGTGCACATGTTTTAATGCCGAAAGAGTCATTTAATCACACACATACTGCATTTTCGACAGTTCTTCTACACTTTCCTGCATACAAGTTTTTATAGGATATACATTTTATGTAAGCAACTAATTTGAACGCATTTTGAGTGTGACTGCCTTTCAGGAACACCATCAAGATGGAGACTCTAATGCAGATGGTGATGAAACTGATTAAAAGCATTGTATCCATAATTAATAAAATTCCTGCATACACACAGTGGTCATTTTGAAATCTAGCATGTTTGTCATAAACGGTGCCTTGAAATTGACTTTAGTCATATATAATTTGCTTTCAATAATGATTAAAGTCTGGGAAAACTCAGTCCAAATGGTTTATGCATGATTATATAACAATTATATGATTTTCACGGCAGCCATTTTGAAAATTAGAATACAATAGGAACAATTCATGTTTTCATTGATGATACAAAGAACGTTTTTTCCGAGAACGTAGCAAAACAGTCAACACGACCTAATTATAAATACACTTTACTAAAGACAGTACGTATTGAAGAAATAAGAAATATTATTTACATAGAGGCCATTTTTAAAAAAAAATGTCCGCCATACCAGTTATCAGCAAAAGTGGAACCCCAGTTTTATTATTTGAAGTATGTAGATGGCATAGCCGAAAAAAACCCAATTCCATCTGCATTATAAATGTAGATATGAATATTACAATATATTGTATACGGTTTCAGGGCGGCCATTTTTAAATCTAAGATGGCCGCCATGGGGTTGTCAAAATTGAAAATAACACTGGTGTTGTTGTTTGTGGTCAAAATATGATTATCCCCAAAAAACGAATCAATATTCTACCTGTATTATAATTGTATATATAATGAATATACAATTTCAGGGCGGCCATTTTGAAATCCAAGATGGCGGCCAAAGTAATTGTAAAAAAAAATGGAACCAACCCCAGTTTTGTTCTTCGTGTTCTAAAGATGACACAAACATTGGTTACAAGAATGTAGCAAAAAAATATGCAAATCTACATAACCGTATACACTACTTACACGTAATTACCTGAACAGGACCATTTACAGATTTATAACAATTCTCATAAATTCGACCCGGGTTCGATCCTCAGCCGGTGATGTTGGAGGGTTGTAGTCTAGAGGAATAATGCCAATATTTACCCTAACACAAAATTCTCGGTTAAAGTTTTTTTCTTTGCTGATTATTGTTGGTGAGGGCATGTGACATGAAATCTCGGGTGACATGGAGTTTTGAGAAATTCAAGATGGCCGCTATATATCAACCAAATCGAGGAATGTTCATATGCATTTGCAACATATGTATTTAAATGGCGTTGGTATGATATGCTTTTATCTGTGATGCCAACTACATGTCTTGAAGACTGTAAATAGGTACAGTGAGGACATTTCAAGTCATTTTCAAGTTCAGGATGGCCACCAACAACTCATAATTTAAGGAATTAGTAACAGTTTAAATGTAATAATGGGCTAAAATGATATTATATACAGTGTTCCTATCAACACTCTAGATAATGTGGTTGTCTGTATATTTTAAACAGAACTAGACAACCTGAAATTACAAGATGGCCACCATTGATATGCACCATCAGGTAAAACTGATAGGCGCTAAGTAAATTGACATTTGAGTATCCACCGGTATACTTTGACATTGTCAGATCGCAAATACGACGATATAGGCGACATAACAAATAACTGGTTAAAGGTACATGCCCATTCAGTAGGCATAACGTGTACTTTATAGGAATTAAATAAGTGTATAATTGTGTCACTATTTCACCCGCTATACAGATATAATCATTTAGTAATATTTATTTTACTGATAGTGACTCACGGTGGTATCAGGCTATTTACATATGAAAATGAGGCATAATATTTTTTACCTATGTATACTAATTAAATGCGTCACCTAAAACAATAATATTTTCAACAGATTATTAAGTATGATCATTGCACATCAAAAAATAAATACAGATAATAATAGCAATGTCCGTTAACATTTTAAGGAAACACGGCTATCGCCCCTAATATATCAGTGTGGAAATTTACGTCTGATATAAAATGCATAATAATGCCAATAAATACGTGGGGTAATTGTGAATGAATGTTTATTTTGTCAGAAAATGTCTCGGATGATGTCTCTGATATAAAGAACATTTTGTGCCTACTGAGTGGGCATGTACCTTTAAAGTTAAATCAAATTTTAATAATACGAACAACAGTGTAATTATGCGATTGTGACTAGAGATATGGATCAGTACAGACCATTGTTTGCACTACATTCTCAACCAATGAAAACACTGCGTTTTTATTTATTCCGTCAGAATTAATCGTGTATTGTGACTGTTTCTCTCCAATATTCATTAAATTGAATCATTAATTATTACGAAAAATGATCTCATGGATCCACATATTTGGTGAGTCTGACACACAGGAACATCGGATCAGCTTTAGGATGTCCATAGTTGCTACTAGGGTCCCATCTGGTATCGCGATAGGATTCCGGGAATCATCTTCATATGACCAACCAAAGCAAGCAGGATCAATTTGTGGAGGGTCTGCATCCAGTGAGTGCCGCCATATACACACTTGCAAGTGTGCACGCTTGACGTTTTTGGAATATGCTGCATTAGTTGGTGGCAGATATTTAAGTTTTGGTGTGGTGCCATGCTTCGCCCCACCTTTTAGGACCACATCATTATATGAGCCTCCGAGGTAGTATTGCACTGTGGAAGCCCATAGCAGTCGATAATGAACGGCGTCACCTCTTTAAGAACACGGTCAATATGCACTATGGCGACTCCAGCGTGTATTTTACACTGCTTAACACCTTTAACGCTGGTATCTTTCCGATCACAAAGAAACAGGCAACCGTGTCACACCTTGTTAAACCATGCATACTTAGAAGATGTGGTAAAATGTCACGATGCTTGGCATATGTTTCATTCATGGCAATTACATCACGTCCTTTGGCCGGTGCTACCATCATGACATGACCAGTCAAGTAGCCGGAATGATGGAAATGGAGAAGCAGAATGAATATGTCCGTGTCGTCAGCAACAATGAGCGAGGATCTGGCACCGATGTAAGAAGCTTGTTGTACAATCAGTGTATCTACCTCTTAAAACGTTGATCTTATTTCGTGTCTCTTCGTGAGAACACCGTTGTTGATTTTAATTGGTACAT
This sequence comes from Conchocele bisecta, assembly GCA_029237695.1. Taxonomy (NCBI): domain Eukaryota; kingdom Metazoa; phylum Mollusca; class Bivalvia; order Lucinida; family Thyasiridae; genus Conchocele; species Conchocele bisecta. Next base: position 57,161,656 of record CM055268.1, read on the forward strand.
GGTATTGGCCAGTCATCACCAACGTGTGAGTAGTGTTGATGGATGTGTCTGGATTTTCCCGGATATAATTATATATCAGCTCAATCAGTTGGGCCTTATTCTTTGTGACTGTCAAAACCACTTTCTGTGGTGGCAAACGAGTTGATGGCCGACTATTAAATATTCGACTTGCCCATTTTTCTCTACTCACTCGTGTAGCGTCCTTGGTACTGCTTTCCCCATACCTAGCAAACACGAGATATATGTCTGATTGTTTCAGGTGACCTTCTAGGTCTATGCGGAATCTTATATAATAGTATAGTCCGGAACTGTCCATGAGGAAGGCCACGGTATCACCTATAATATCGCGCAGACATCTAGGTAAATGGCATCTACATTAGCTGTTGCTTCAGATTGGGAACTGGCGAAATGGAAGAACTCTTGTATACCCAGATGATGAAAATGGGAGTAATTCTTCACCAAATTGGCTTTTCAATTCCTTCACAAATTATGAAACTGTCATTCCATCGCCAGAATTGTTCACATATTCATGTTAGAGCTATTTGGTGTTCACTAAAAAGGACAGTTATTACAGGTTGAAGACCTCTGTCAGAGACAGCAGAGATACCTGGGTTTTCATCATAATGAATAAACTGGGTCATACAATACATGTGGTATATGGCGTCCGCTGCATGAACATCACTTAATGCTCCTTAAATTCACCCACGAACATCCATCACCACGAGAATCACATTTCTCCAGGAGAGCTTCCTTATATGGCTTATGATCCTTCTTGGAATGGGTAGAACTGCACAAATATGCCGTTCTCCATCGGTTAGGACGTTTCGGTATGTTACATGCCTATCCACAATACAAACTATGAAGGTGGCAATCAAAGGAAGACATGTGCTCGGCGAACACACTTTGCTGGGACGGTTGTGGAATCGTCCCGCATCAGTTTGAAAATATTGAAGTATACCGCGAAACACAGTTTCTTTGAAAGGACATTTGTAAATTCTCATCTGTGTTCAGTTGTAATTCCAATACTTCATGAAGTCCGTCTCCGTATATCTTACTGGCATTTATTATGGAATGTATTCGCGCAGGTTCAGTATTAGTTGAGCACGGGTCACTTTGTTAACATTCTTCGCCATATCGAAACTTGAATGTACGTACATCCTTCAGACATGATTAAATTTCATGTAGCATAGTTCCTGATGCTATAGTTCAGCGTCAGTGTATGTGTCTCATGGAAGGAGATATGTTACATGTATCATAACACATAATTAAGGTGGCCATCTTGGATGTCTAAATGTGCAGGAATCTGTTACACATGCCATGCTTCTATACACCAGTTACGTTGTTTCAATCATGAAACCGAAACCGTGTGAAACATTAAATTGTGTCATATTATTATTAGCATCCGTCCACAGGGAAACGTGATTGTTTTATTGTATAGGTGTCTTTCTGTTTAAGGGACATACAATCAGGCTTACTAAGTATTTACATAAAATTATGCAAATGAAACGTTGTATCAATTCATATGCCATTTTATCTAGTATATCAATTTTTCACAATGTTGTATGTATATGGCGGCCATCTTAGATTTCAAATATGCTTGAATGTATTTTAAATGCAGAACAAGTGTCATTATATACACTCACATATGAAAGTGCAACATTATTTAGCACTTATTGTTCGTTTTCTGCAAACTAAAATATGATTTCTCAATTTTATTGATATATGGCGGCCATCTTGGATTTCTCAAAATGCCCAAGGGTAACAACTCCACATCACCTGGAATATTATTACACACGCATTAACCAACAATAATCAGCAAATAAAAAAACTTTAACCGAGAATTTTGGGTCACCCCCTGATTCCTCCAGACTATTGTGGCCAGATGGGATAACTGTGTATTCCGGTTTCATTCCACCTTAAATAACCTACATAAGACTCCATCTGCGCCGACGAGAATCTCGCTACAAATGTTATCGCTCTTGTTTGTTATCGTTGTAAAATAAATAAAGAATAAACGAAATAGTACCATTATGCTTACATACTACTGAAAAGTGTGATGTGTGATCGAACACCTCGGTTGTATGGTCGTTTATTTTTGTATATAAGGGCATAAATTATTCATATATAATCATTTGTAATATGCAGAGTTGTATAAACATAATCAACATAACCACTACGCTTACATGCTCCCTTAAACGCAACCGAAAGCAGACCTCTATCTGAACTACTCTGAAAACAAATGTAGAATTCTACAACGCGTATCCAACGCTATACTAATATATTTTGAGCTACAATTTAAAACACATGGCTACAAATATGACTGCTTATTGCAGTAACGCAACGATTTCAAGCATCAAAATCCGATGTGACGTTGTTAAATTGAAGCGTAACTTTGCGACGTCATTTTCAGGCTTTCATGATGTTTTCATTAACCCTTACACCGCAAACTTAATTTTTGTCGTCTGCTGTTTATTTTCTACTTTCCATTTTTATCATCAAAAACCTGCTTTGAAAGCACATTAGAATAATTTACAACATGCTTTGACAGCACTTGGAAATGATTCTGAAGTGCTGTCAAACCATGTTTTTATTGAGAAATAAGGTAAGATATAAAAGCAACAGCAAACGACAATTGTTGTGAGTAGCGGTCTAAGGGTTAAGGCTGGTTTTCATAGACCGCAGCCCATTTGTTTGTATGTGTTTCCCCAAATAAATGTTGTCCGAATATTTAGGGTTATTACGGTACATCACTCTTTGTTTTCAAAATGGCTTGAACACTTTGAGAGCAATAACAGTAGACTTATACATTGTGGTTAAAAACTGGACAACATTTGGTAAAGATGAAAATATTAGGGTTGGCAGCAAATTTGTAGGTAGGGCCAGGTTGGCTGGACTACAACGTGTCCCAATGTCAGAGAAGGCAAAAGTCCACCTACTTGCCACCAGGTCCACAGACTTATTGGACGGCCCACAGAACAGGACCTGTTTTCTTGGCTTGTCCTGTTTCGCGAAGTTGCTGTTTATCTTGTCAAACAAGTAGAGCAGCTTGATTCCAGTGTACGTCTTACCAGTTCCTGTAAAATATCACAGAACTAGCAGCTTGATTCCCGAATACGTCTTACCAGTCCCTGTAAAATATCACAGAACTAGCAGCTTGATTCCCGTGTACGTCTTACCAGTCCCTGTAAAATATCACAGAACTAGCAGCCTGATTCCCGTGTACGTCTTACCAATCCCTGTAAAATATCACAGATGTAGCAGCTTGATTCCCGTGTACGTCTTACCAGTCCCTGTAAAATATCATAGAACTAGAAGCTTGATTCCCGAATACGTCTTACCAGTCCCTGTAAAATATCACAGAACTAACAGCTGTATTCCTGTGTATGTCTTACCAGTCCCTGTACAATATCACAGAAATAGCAGCTTGATTCCCGTGTACGTCTTACCAGTTCCTGTAAAATATCAAAGAACTAGCAGCTTGATTCCCGAATACGTCTTACCAGTCCCTGTAATATATCACAGAACTAGCAGCTTGATTCCCGTGTACGTCTTACCAGTCCCCGTAAAATATCACAGAACTAGCAGCTTGATTCCCGTGTACGTCTTACCAGTCCCTGTAAAATATCACAGATGTAGCAGCTTGATTCCCGTGTACGTCTTACCAGTCCCTGTAAAATATCATATAACTAGCAGCTTGATTCCCCTGTATGTCTTACCAGGCCTTGTAAAATATCACATAACTAGCAGCTTGATTCCCGTGTACGTCTTACCAGTCCCTGTAAAATATCACAGAACTAGCAGCTTGATTCCCCTGTACGTCTTACCAGTCCCTGTAAAATATCATAGAACTAGCAGCTTGATTCCCGTGTACGTCTTACCAGTCCCTGTAAAATGTCATAGAACTAGAAGCTTGATTCCCGTGTACGTCTTACCAGTCCCTGTAAAATATCACAGAACTAGCAGCTTGATTCCCCTGTATGTCTTACCAGTCCTTGTAAAATATTACATAACTAGCAGCTTGATTCCCGTGTACGTCTTACCAGTCCCTGTAAAATATCACAGATGTAGCAGCTTGATTCCCGTGTACGTCTTACCAGTCCCTGTAAAATATCATATAACTAGCAGCTTGATTCCCCTGTATGTCTTACCAGGCCTTGTAAAATATCACATAACTAGCAGCTTGATTCCCGTGTACGTCTTACCAGTCCCTGTAAAATATCACAGAACTAGCAGCTTGATTCCCCTGTACGTCTTACCAGTCCCTGTAAAATATCATAGAACTAGCAGCTTGATTCCCGTGTACGTCTTACCAGTCCCTGTAAAATATCATAGAACTAGAAGCTTGATTCCCGTGTACGTCTTACCAGTCCATGTAAAATATCACAGAACTAGCAGCTTGATTCCCCTGTATGTCTTACCAGTCCTCGTAAAATATTACATAACTAGCAGCTTGATTCCCGTGTACGTCTTACCAGTCCCTGTAAAATATCACAGAACTAGCAGCTTGAATTCCCCTGTACGTCTTACCCAGTCCGTGTAAAAATCATAGATCTAGAAGCTTGATTCCTTCCCCGTGTACGTCTTACCAGTCCCGGTAAAATATCACAGAACTAGCAGCTTGATTCCCGTGTACGTCTTACCAGTCCGTGTAAAATATCTTAGAACTAGAAGCTTGATTCCCGTGTACGTCTTACCAGTCCCTGTAAAATATCACAGAACTAGCAGCTGATTCCGTGTAATGTCTTACCATCCCTGTCGAAATATCACAGATCTTAGCAGCTTGATGCCCGTGTACGTCTTACCAGTCCCTGTAAAATATCACAGAACTAGCAGCTTGATTCCCGTGTACGTCTTACCAGTCCCTGTACAATATCACAGACTAAGCAGCTTGATTCCTCCCGTGTAACGTCTTACCAGTCCCTGTAAAATATCATAGAACTAGAAGCTTAATTCCAGTGTAAGTATTACCAGCCCGTCCCTGTAAAATATCATAGAACGAGCAGCTTGATTCCCGTGTACGTCTTAACAGTCCCTGTAAAATACAGAGAACTACAGCTTGATTCGCAGTACGTCTAACCAGGACCCTTTAAAATATCATAGAACGAAGCAGCTTGATTCCGTGTACGTCTTACCAATCCCTGTAAAAATATCACAGAACTAGCAGCTTATTCATGTACGTCCTTACCAGTCCCTGTAAAATATCACAGATCTAGCAGCTTGATGCCCGTGTACGTCTTACCAGTGCCTGTAAAATATCACAGAACTAGCAGCTTGATTCCCGTGTACGTCTTAACCAGTCCCTAAAAATATCACAGAACTAGCAGCATAATCCCGATTCCCGTGTACGTTCTACCAAGATCCTGTAAAATAAAATAACTCAGCAGCAACTACCAGCCCATCTGATTCCCGTGTACGTCTTACCAGTCCCTGTAAAATATCACAGAACTAGCGCAGCCTTGATTCCCGTGCGTCTTACCATTTCCCTGACCTTTACCAGTTCCCTGTAAAATACACAGAACTAGCAGCTTGATTCCCGTGTACGTCTTACCACCATTCCCTGTAAAATAACCATCTACATCAGCAGCTATATTCCCATGTACGAACTAAGCCATCCAGTAAAATATTCACAGAACTAACAGCTTGATTTCCTTGTACGTCATACCAGTCCCCTGTAAAATATCACAGATAACTAGCAGCTTGTTTCCCGTGCACGTCTTACCAGTCCTGTAAAATATCACAGAACTAGCGATTGATTCCCGTGTAGTTTACCAATCCCTGTAAAATATACAGATTCTGCAGCTAGATTCCCAGTACGTACTTACCAGTCCCTGTAAAATATCACAGAACTACAGGCTTGATTTCTTGTAGTCTTACAGTCCCTGGAAAATTTCACCGACTAGCAGCTGATACCCGTGTACGTTCTTTCCAGTCCTTGTAAAATATCACAGAACTAGCAGTTTGATTCCCGTGTACGTTCTTACCCGTCCCGTAAAATTATCACTTGGACTGCGCTTGATTCCCGTGTACGTCTTACCAGTCCCTGTAAAATATAGAACTAGAAAGCTTAATTCCAGTGTAATTATTACCAGGCCCCGGCCCTGTAAAAGTATGATAGAACGAGCAGCTTGATTCCCGTGTACGTCTTACCAGTCCCTGTAAAATATCAGAGAACTAGCAGCTTGATTCGCATGTACGTCTTACCAGTCCCTGTAAAATATCATAGAACGAGCAGCTTGATTCCCGTGTACGTCTTACCAATCCCTGTAAAATATCACAGAACTAGCAGCTTATTCTTGTGTACGTCTTACCAGTCCCTGTAAAATATCACAGAACTAGCAGCTTGATTCCCGTGTACGTCCTACCAGTCCCTGTAAAATATCACAGAACTAGCATATTGATTCCTGTGTATGTCTTAGCAGTTCCTGTAAAATATCACAGAACCAGCATCTTATTCTTGTGTACGTCTTACCAATCCCTGTAAAATATCACAGAACTAGCAGCTTGATTCCCGTGTACTTCTTACCAATCCTTGTAAAATATCACAGAACCAGCAGCTTATCCTTGTGTACGTCTTACCAATCCCTGTAAAATATCACATAACTAGCAGCTTGATTCCCGTGTACGTCTTACCAATACCTGTAAAATATCACAGAATTAGCAGCTTATTATTGTGTACGTCTTACCAATCCCTGTAAAATATCACAGAACTAGTAGCTCGATTCCGATGTACGTCTTACCAGTCCCAGTAAAATATCACAGAACTAGCAGCTTGATTCCCGTGTATGTCTTACCAGTCCCTGTTAAAATAAAATACAGACAACTAGCAGCTTGATTCCCGTGTACGTCTTACCAGTCCCTGTAAAATATCACAGAACTAGCAGCTTGATTCCCGTGTAATGTCTTACCAGTCCCTGTAAAATATCACAGAACTATCAGCTTGATTCCCGTGTACGTCTAACCAGTCCCTGTAAAATATAACAGAACTAGCAGCTTTTTCTTGTGTACGTCTTACCAATCCCTGTAAAATATCACAGAACTAGCAGCTTGATTCCCGTGTACGTCTTACCAGTCCGTGTAAAATATCTTAGAACTAGAAGCTTGATTCCCGTGTACGTCTTACCAGTCCCTATAAAATATCACAGAACTAGCAGCTTGATTCCTGTGTATGTCTTACCAGTCCCTGTCAAATATCACAGATCTAGCAGCTTGATGCCCGTGTAAGTCTTACCAGTGCCTGTAAAATATCACAGAACTAGCAGCTTGATTCCCGTGTACGTCTTACCAGTCCCTGTAAAGTATCACAGAACTAGCAGCTTGATTCCCGTGTACGTCTTACCAGTCCTTGTAAAAATAATACACAGAACTAGCAGCTTGATTCCGTGTACGTCTTACAGTCCTGTAAAAATATCACATAACTGCAGCTGATTCCCCGTGCACGTTTCTTACCAGTCCCTGTTAAAATAAAATATCACAGAGAAACTAGCAGCTGATTCCCATTGTACGTCTTTCCATCCCTGTAAAATATCACAGAATCTAGCCAGCTAGAATTCCAGGTACCCGTCCTACAGTACATGTAAAATTTCACAGAAAATTTACTAACAGCTTGATTCCCAATGTACGTCTTACCAGTTCCCATGTAAAATATCACAGAAACTAGCAGCTTGATTCCCTCGTGTAACGTCTTACCAGTCCTGTAAAAATATCACTGAACTAGCAGCTTGATTCCCTGTACGTCTTACCAGTCCCTGTAAAATATCACAGACTAGCAGCTTGATTCCCCGTGTACGTCTTACCAGTCCCTGTAAAATATCATAGAACTAGAAGCTTAATTCCAGTGTAGTATTCAGCCCGTCCCTGTAAAATATCATAGAACGAGCAGCTTGATTCCCGTGTACGTCTTACCAGTCCTGTAAAATATCACAGAACTAACAGCTGATTTCTTGAAGTCTTTACCAGTCCCGTAAAAAATATCGACTAAGCTTGATTCCCCTGTTAACTCTTACCAAATCCCTGTAAAATATCAGACTAGCAAGCTTTTTTTTGTGTAGTCTTACCAGCGTAAAATATTCACGAACTAGCAGCTTGATTCCCTGTACGTCTACCAGTCCCTGTAAAATATCACAGAACTAGCAGCTTGATTCCCATGTACGTCTTACCAAGTCCCTGTAAAATATCACAGAACTCAAGCTGATTCCCGTGTACTCTAACCAGTCTGTAAATATTCACAGAACAGCAGCTTCTTGTGTATCTACCATCTGTAAAATATCACAATTAGCCAGCTTGTCCCGTGTAAAAGTCTTACCAGTCGTGTAAAAGAACTAGAACAGAAGCTTGATTCCCGTGTACGTCTTACCAGTCCCTGTAAAAATATCACAGAATCTAGCAGCTTGATTCCCGTGTATGTCTTACCAGTCCCTGTCAAATATCACAGATCTAGCAGTTTGATGCCCGTGTACGTCTTACCAGTCCCTGTAAAATATCACAGAACTAGCAGCTTGATTCCCGTGTACGTCTTACCAGTCCTTGTAAAATATCACAGAACTAGCAGCTTGATTCCCGTGTACGTCTTACCAGTCCCTGTAAAATATCACATAACTAGCAGCTTGATCCCGTGCACGTCTTACCAGTCCCTGTAAAATATCACAGAACTAGCAGCTTGATTCCCATGTACGTCTTACCAATCCCTGTAAAATATCACAGAACTAGCAGCTAGATTCCCGTGTACGTCCTACCAGTCCCTGTAAAATATCACAGAACTAGCATATTGATTCCTGTGTATGTCTTAGCAGTTCCTGTAAAATATCACAGAACCAGCATCTTATTCTTGTGTACGTCTTACCAATCCCTGTAAAATATCACAGAACTAGCAGCTTGATTCACGTGTACTTCTTACCAATCCCTGTAAAATATCACAGAAACAGCAGCTTATCCTTGTGTACGTCTTACCAATCCCTGTAAAATATCACATAACTAGCAGCTTGATTCCCGTGTACGTCTTACCAATACCTGTAAAATATCACAGAATTAGCAGCTTATTATTGTGTACGTCTTACCAATCCCTTTAAAATATCACAGAACTAGTAGCTTGATTCCGATGTACGTCTTACCAGTCCCTGTAGAATATCACAGAACTAGCAGCTTGATTCCCGTGTACGTCTTACCAGTCCCTGTAAAATATCACAGAACTAGCAGCTTGATTCCCGTGTACGTCTTACCAGTCCCTGTAAAATATCACAGAACTATCAGCTTGATTCCCGTGTACGTCTAACCAGTCCCTGTAAAATATCACAGAACTAGCAGCTTTTTCTTGTGTACGTCTTACCAATCCCTGTAAAATATCACAGAACTAGCAGCTTGATTCCCGTGTACGTCTTACCAGTCCGTGTAAAATATCTTAGAACTAGAAGCTTGATTCCCGTGTACGTCTTACCAGTCCCTGTAAAATATCACAGAACTAGCAGCTTGATTCCCGTGTATGTCTTACCAGTACCTGTCAAATATCACAGATCTAGCAGTTTGATGCCCGTGTACGTCTTACCAGTGCCTGTAAAATATCACAGAACTAGCAGCTTGATTCCCGTGTACGTCTTACCAGTCCCTGTAAAATATCACAGAACTAGCAGCTTGATTCCCGTGTACGTCTTACCAGTCCTTGTAAAATATCACAGAACTAGCAGCTTGATTCCCGTGTACGTCTTACCAGTCCCTGTAAAATATCACATAACTAGCAGCTTGATTCCCGTGCACGTCTTACCAGTCCCTGTAAAATATCACAGAACTAGCAGCTTGATTCCCGTGTACGTCTTACCAATCCCTGTAAAATATCACAGATCTAGCAGCTAGATTCCCATGTACGTCTTACCAGTCCCTGTAAAATATCACAGAACTAACAGCTTGATTTCCCTGTACGTCTTACCAGTCCCTGTAAAATATCACAGAACTAGCAGCTTGATTCCCGTGTACGTCTTACCAGTCCTTGTAAAATATCACAGAACTAGCAGCTTGATTTCCGTGTACGTCTTACCAGTCCCTGTAAAATATCACAGGACTAGCAGCTTGATTCTCGTGTACGTCTTACCAGTCCCTGTAAAATATCATAGAACTAGAAGCTTAATTCCAGTGTAAGTATTACCAGCCCGTCCCTGTAAAATATCATAGAACGAGCAGCTTGATTCCCGTGTACGTCTTACCAGTCCCTGTAAAATATCAGAGAACTAACAGCTTGATTCGCATGTACGTCTTACCAGTCCCTGTAAAATATCATAGAACGAGCAGCTTGATTCCCGTGTACGTCTTACCAATCCCTGTAAAATATCACAGAACTAGCAGCTTATTCTTGTGTACGTCTTACCAGTCCCTGTAAAATATCACAGAACTAGCAGCTTGATTCCCGTGTACATCCTACCAGTCCCTGTAAAATATCACAGAACTAGCATATTGATTCCTGTGTACGTCTTAGCAGTTCCTGTAAAATATCACAGAACCAGCATCTTATTCTTGTGTACGTCTTACCAATCCCTATAAAATATCACAGAACTAGCAGCTTGATTCACGTGTACTTCTTACCAATCCCTGTAAAATATCACAGAACCAGCAGCTTATCCTTGTGTACGTCTTACCAATCCCTGTAAAATATCACATAACTAGCAGCTTGATTCCCGTGTACGTCTTACCAATACCTGTAAAATATCACAGAATTAGCAGCTTATTATTGTGTACGTCTTACCAATCCCTGTAAAATATCACAGAACTAGTAGCTTGATTCCGATGTACGTCTTACCAGTCCCTGTAAAATATCACAGAACTAGCAGCTTGATTCCCGTGTATGTCTTACCAGTCCCTGTAAAATATCACAGAACTAGCAGCTTGATTCCCGTGTACGTCTTACCAGTCCCTGTAAAATATCACAGAACTAGCAGCTTGAATCCCGTGTACGTCTTACCAGTCCCTGTAAAATATCACAGAACTATCAGCTTGATTCCCGTGTACGTCTAACCAGTCCCTGTAAAATATCACAGAACTAGCAGCTTTTTCTTGTGTACGTCTTACCAATCCCTGTAAAATATCACAGAACTAGCAGCTTGATTCTTGTGTACGTCTTACCAGTCCCTGTAAAATATCACAGAACTAGCAGCTTATTCCCGTGTACTTCTTACCAATCCCTGTAAAATATCACAGAATTAGCAGCTTGATTCCCGTGTACGTCTTACCAGTCCCTGTAAAATAACACAGAACTATCAGCTTGATTCCCGTGTACGACTAACCTGTCCCTGTAAAATATCACAGAACTAGCAGCTTTTTCTTGCGTACGTCTTACCAATCCCTGTAAAATATCACAGAACTAGCAGCTTATTATTGTGTACGTCTTACCAGTCCCTGTAAAATATCACAGAACTAGCAGCTTATTCCCGAGTACTTCTTACCAGTGCCTGTAAAATATCACAGAACTAGCAGCTTGATTCCCGAGTACGTCTTACCAGTCCCTGACAAATATCACAGAACTAGCAGCTTGATTCCCGTGTACGTCTTACCAGTCCCTGTAAAATATCACAGACCTAGCAGCTTGATTCCCGTGTACGTCTTACCAGTCCCTGTAAAATATCATAGAACTAGTAACTTGATTCCCGTGTACGTCTTACCAATCCATGTAAAATATAACAGAACTAGTAGCTTGATTCCCGTGTACGTCTTACCAGTCCCTGTAGAATATCACAGAACGAGCAGCCTGATTCCCCTGTACGTCTTACCAGTCCCTGTAAATTATCACAGAACTAGCAGCTTGATTCCCATGTACGTCTTAGCAGTCCCTGTAAATTATCACAGAACTAGCAGCTTGATTACCGTGTACGTCTTACCAGTCCCTGTAAAATAACATAGAACTAGTAGCTTCATTCGCGTGTACGTCTTACCAGTCCCTGTAAAATAACATAGAACTAGTAGCTTGATTCCCATGTACGTCTTACAAGTCCCTGTAAATATCATAAAACTATTAGCTTGATTCCCGTATATGTCTTACCAGTCCCTGCAAAATATCATAGAACTAGCAGCTTGTTTATCGTGTATGTCTTACCAGTCCCTGTACAATATATCACAGAACTAGCAGCTTGATTCCAGTGTACGTCTTACCAGTCCCTGTAAAATATCACAGAACTAGCAGCTTGCTTATCAAGTATGTCTTACTAGTCCCTGTACAATATATCACAGAACTAGCAGCTTGATTCCAGTGTACATCTTACGAGTCCCTGTAAAATATCACAGAACTAGCAGCTTGATTCCCGTGTATGTCTTACCAGTCCCTGTAAATTATCACAGAACTAGCAGCTTGATTGCCGTGTACGTCTTAACAATCCCTGTAAAATATCACAGAACTAGCAGCTTGATTCCCGTGTACGTCTTACCAGTCCCTGTAAAATATCACAGAACTAGCTGCTTGATTCCCATGTACGTCTTAACAGTCCCTGTAAATTATCACAGAACTAGCAGCATGATTCCCGTGTACGCCTTACCAGTCCCTGTAAAATATCATACAACTAGCAGCTTGATCCCGTGCACGTCTTACCAGTCCCTGTAAAATATCACAGAACTAGCAGCTTGATTCCCATGTACGTCTTACCAATCCCTGTAAAATATCACAGAACTAGCAGCTAGATTCCCATGTACGTCTTACCAGTCCCTGTAAAATATCACAGAAAGAGCAGCTTGATTCCCGTGTACGTCTTACCAGTCCCTGTAAAATATCACAGAACTAGCAGCTTGATTCCCGTGTACGTCTTACCAGTCCCTGTAAAATATCATAGAACTAGCAGCTTGATTCTCGTGTACGTTTTTCCAATCCATGTAAACTATCACAGAACTAGCAGCTTGATTCCCGTGTACGTCTTACCAGTCCCTGTAGAATATCACAGAAAGAGCAGCTTGAATCCCGTGTACGTCTTACCAGTCCCTGTAAAATATCACAGAACTAGCAGTTTGATTCCCGTGTACGTCTTACCAGTCCCTGTAAAATATCATAGAACTGCCAGCTTGAATCTCGTGTACGTCTTACCAATCCCTGTAAAATATCACAGAACTAGCAGCTAGATTCCCATGTACGTCTTACCAGTCCCTGTAAAATATCACAGAACTAGCAGCTAGATTCCACTATACGTCTTAACAGTCATTGTAAATTATCACAGAACTAGCAGCTTGATTCCCGTGTACGTCTTACCAGTCCCTGTAAAATATCACAGACCTAGCAGCTTGATTCCCGTGTACGTCTTACCAGTCCCTGTAAAATATCACAGACCTAGCAGCTTGATTCCTGTGTACGTCTTACCAGTCCCTGTAAACTATCACATAACTAGCAGCTTGATTCCCGTACGTCTTACCAGTTCCTGTAAAATATCACAGAACTAGTAGCTTGATTCCCGTGTACGTCTTACCAATCCCTGTAAAATATCACAGAACTAGTAGCTTGATACCCGTGTACGTCTTACAAGTCCCTGTAAAATATCACAGACCTAGCAGCTTGATTCCTGTGTACGTCTTACCGGTTTCTGTAAAATATCACAGAACTAGCAGCTTGATTCCCGTACGTCTTACCAGTTCCTGTAAAATATCACAGAACTAGTAGCTTGATTCCCGTGTCCGTCTTACCAATCCCTGTAAAATATCACAGAACTAGTAGCTTGATACCCGTGTACGTCTTACAAGTCCCTGTAAAATATCACAGAACGAGCAGCTTGATTCCCGTGTACGTCTTACCAGTCCCTGTAAAATATCACAGAACTATCAGCTTGATTCCTGTGTACTCTTTACCAGTCCATGTAAGATATATAGAACTGGCATCTTGATTCTCGTGTACGTCTTACCAATCCCTGTAAAATATCACAGAACTAGCAACTAGATTCCCATGTACGTCTTACCAGTCCCTGTAAAATATCACAGAACTAGCAGCTTGATTCCCCTGTACGTCTTACCAGTCCTTGTAAATTATCACAGAAGTAGCAGCTTGATTCCCGTGTACGTCTTACCAGTCCCTGTAAAATATGACAGACCTAGCAGCTTGATTCCTGTGTACGTCTTACCAGTTCCTGTAAGATATCGCAGAACTAGCAGCTTGATTGCCGTGTACGTCTTACCAGTCCCAGTAAAATAGAAATAGTAGCATGATTATTGTATGTTTTACCAGTCTCTGTAAACTATCTTAGAACTAGCAGCGTTATCCCGTGTACGTCTTAGCAGTCTATGTAAACTATCATAGAACTAGCAGTGTTATTCCCGTGTACGTCTTACCAGTCCCTGTAAAATATCACAGAACTAGCAGCTTGATTCCCATGTACGTCTTACCAGTCACTGTAAAAATATCTTAGAACTAGCAGCTTGATTCCCGTGTACGTCTTACCAGTCGATGTTAAATATCACAGAACTATCAGCTTGATTCCCCTGTAGGTCATACCAGTTCCCTGTAAATTATCACAGAACAAGCAGCTTGATTCCCGTGTACGTCTTAATGTACCAGTTCCTGTAAAATATCACAGAACTAGCAGCTTGATTCCCGTGTATGTCTAAATCGGTCCCTGTAAATATCACAGAACTATAAGCTTGGATTTCCCCTGTACGTCTTACCAGTCCCTGTAAATTATTTACAGAACTCGCAGCTCGATTCACGTGTACGTCTTACCAGTCCCTGTAAAATATCACAGAACTAGCAGCTTGATTCCCGTGTATGTATTACAGACCCTGTAAAATATCATAGAACTAGCAGCTTGATTCTCATGTATGTCTTACCAGTCCCTGTAAAAGATCATAGAACTAGCAGCTTGATTCCCGTGTACGTCTTACCAGTCTCTGTAAACTATCATAGAACTAGCAACGTTATTCCCGTGTACGTCTTGCAGTCTACGTAAAATATCACAGAACTAGCAGCGTTATTCCCGTGTACGTTTTTACCAGTCCCAGTTAAATATCACAGAACTAGCCGCGTTATTCCCATGTACGTCTTACCAGTCCCTGTAAAATATCATAGAACTAGCAGCTTGATTCGCGTGTAGTCTTACCAGTCCATGTAAAATATCACAGAACTAGCAGCTTGAATCCCATGTACGTCTTTCCAGTCCCGGTAAAATATCACATAACTAGCAACTTGATTCCCGTGTATGTCTTACCAGTCCTCTCAATATCATAGAACTAGCAGCTTGATTCCCGTGCACGTCTTACCAGTCCCTGTAAAATATCACAGAATAGTAGCTTGATTCCCGTGTACGTCTTACCAGTCCTTGAAAAATATCACAGAACGAGCAGCTTGATTCCCGTGTACGTCTTACCAGTCCTTGTAAAATATCACAGAACTAGCAGCTTGATTCCCGTGTACGTCTTACCAGTCCCTGTAAAATATCATAGAACTAGCAGCTTGATTCTCGTGTACGTCTTACTAGTCCATGTAAAATATCACAGAACTAGCAGCTAGATTCCAATGTACGTCTTACCAGCCATTGTAAAATATCACAGAACTAGCAGCTTGATTCCCCTGTACGTCTTACCAATCCCTGTAAATTATCACTGAACTAGCAGCTTGATTCCCGTGTATGTCTAACCGGTCCCTGTAAATATCAAAGAACTATCAGCTTGATTCCCGTGTACGTCTTACCAGTCCCTGTAAATTATCACAGAACTAGCAGCTTGATTCCCGTGTACTTCTTTACCAGTCCCTGTAAAAATTATCACAGAACTAGCAGCTTGATTCCCGTGTATGTCTTACCAGTCCCTGTAAAATATCATAGATCTAGCAGCTTAATTCCCATGTACGTCTTACCAGTCCATGTAAAATATCACAGAACTAGCAGCTTGATTTCCGTGTACGTCTTACCAGTCCCTGTAAAATATCACAGAACTAGTAGCTTCATTTCCGTGTACGTCTTACCAGTCCCTGTAAAATATCACAGAACTAGCAGCTTGATTCCTGTGTACGTCTTACCAGTTCCTGTAAAATATCACAAAACTAGCAGCTTGATTCCCGTGTACGTCTTACCAGTTCCTGTAAAATATCACAGAACTAGCAGCTTGATTCCCGTGTACGTCTTACCAATCCCTGTAAAATATCACAGAACTAGTAGCTTGATACCCGTGTACGTCTTACCAGTCCCTGTAGAATATCACAGAACGAGCAGCTTGATTCCCGTGTACGTCTTACCAGTCCCTGTAAAATATCACAGAACTAGCAGCTTGATTCCCGTGTACGTCTTACCAGTCCCTGTAAAATATCATAGAACTAGCAGCTTGATTCTCGTGTACGTCTTACCAATCCCATCCCGTAAATTATCACAGAACTAGCAGCTATATTCCCATGTACGTCTTACCAGTCCCTGTAAATTATCACAGAACTAGCAGCTTGATTCCCATGTACGTCTTACCAGTCCCTGTAAACTATCATAGAACTAGCAGCGTTATTCCCGTGTACGTCTTAGCAGTATATGTAAACTATCATAGAACTAGCAGCGTTATTCCCGTGTACGTCTTACCAGTCCCTGTAAAATATCACAGAAGTAGCAGCTTGATTCCCATGTACGTCTTACCAGTCCCTGTTAAATATCTTAGAACTAAGAGCTTGATTCCCGTGTACGTCTTACCAGTCCATGTAAAATATCACAGAACTAGCAGCTTGATTCCCATGTACGTCTTACCAGTCCCAGTAAAATATCATAGAACAAGCAGCTTGATTCCCGTGTATGACTTACCGGTCCCTGTAAATATCACAGAACTATCAGCTTGATTCCCTGTACGTCATACCAGTCCTTATTAACATCCTCCGTAAATTAAACATGAACTAGCAGCTTGATTCCCGTGTACGTCTTACCAGTTCCTGTAAAATATCACAGAACTAGCAGCTTCATTCCAGTGTACGTCTTACCAGTCCCTGTATATATCACAGAACTAGCAGCTTGATTCCGTGTACGTCTTACCAGTCCCTGTAAAATATCACAGAACTAGCAGCTTGATTCCCGTGTACGTCTTACCAGTCACTGTAAAATATCACAGAACTAGAAGCTTGATTTCCGTGTACGTCTTACCAGTTCCTGTAAAATATCACAGAACTAGCAGCTTGATTCCCATGTACGTCTTACCAGTCCCTGTAAAATATCACAGAACTAGCAGCTTGATTCCCGTGTATGTCTAACCGGTCACTGTAAATATCACAGAACTATCAGCTTGATTCCCCTGTACGTCTTACCAGTCCCTGTAAAATAGAACTAGTAGCATGATTCCCATGTACGTCTTACCAATCTCTGCATACTATCATAGAACTAGCAGCGTTATTATCGGGTACGTCTTAGCAGTCTATGTAAAATATCATTGAACTAGCAGCTTTATTCCCGTGTACCTCTTACCAGTCCCTGTAAAATATCACAGAACTAGCAGCGTTATTTCCGTGTAAGTCTTACCAGTCACTGTAAAATATCATAGACCTAGCAGCTTGATTCCTGTGTACGTCTTACCAGTCCCTGTAAACTATCACATAACTAGCAGCTTGATTCCCGTACGTCTTACCAGTTCCTGTAAAATATCACAGAACTAGTAGCTTGATTCCCGTGTACGTCTTACCAATCCCTGTAAAATATCACAGAACTAGTAGCTTGATACCCGTGTACGTCTTACAAGTCCCTGTAAAATATCACAGACCTAGCAGCTTGATTCCTGTGTACGTCTTACCGGTTTCTGTAAAATATCACAGAACTAGCAGCTTGATTCCCGTACGTCTTACCAGTTCCTGTAAAATATCACAGAACTAGTAGCTTGATTCCCGTGTCCGTCTTACCAATCCCTGTAAAATATCACAGAACTAGTAGCTTGATACCCGTGTACGTCTTACAAGTCCCTGTAAAATATCACAGAACGAGCAGCTTGATTCCCGTGTACGTCTTACCAGTCCCTGTAAAATATCACAGAACTATCAGCTTGATTCCTGTGTACGTCTTACCAGTCCATGTAAGATATCATAGAACTGGCATCTTGATTCTCGTGTACGTCTTACCAATCCCTGTAAAATATCACAGAACTAGCAACTAGATTCCCATGTACGTCTTACCAGTCCCTGTAAAATATCACAGAACTAGCAGCTTGATTCCCCTGTACGTCTTACCAGTCCTTGTAAATTATCACAGAAGTAGCAGCTTGATTCCCGTGTACGTCTTACCAGTCCCTGTAAAATATGACAGACCTAGCAGCTTGATTCCTGTGTACGTCTTACCAGTTCCTGTAAGATATCGCAGAACTAGCAGCTTGATTGCCGTGTACGTCTTACCAGTCCCAGTAAAATAGAAATAGTAGCATGATTCCCTTGTATGTTTTACCAGTCTCTGTAAACTATCTTAGAACTAGCAGCGTTATCCCCGTGTACGTCTTAGCAGTCTATGTAAACTATCATAGAACTAGCAGTGTTATTCCCGTGTACGTCTTACCAGTCCCTGTAAAATATCACAGAACTAGCAGCTTGATTCCCATGTACGTCTTACCAGTCACTGTAAAATATCTTAGAACTAGCAGCTTGATTCCCGTGTACGTCTTACCAGTCGATGTAAAATATCACAGAACTATCAGCTTGATTCCCCTGTAGGTCATACCAGTCCCTGTAAATTATCACAGAACAAGCAGCTTGATTCCCGTGTACGTCTTAATGTACCAGTTCCTGTAAAATATCACAGAACTAGCAGCTTGATTCCCGTGTATGTCTAATCGGTCCCTGTAAATATCACAGAACTATAAGCTTGATTCCCCTGTACGTCTTACCAGTCCCTGTAAATTATTACAGAACTCGCAGCTCGATTCACGTGTACGTCTTACCAGTCCCTGTAAAATATCACAGAACTAGCAGCTTGATTCCCGTGTATGTATTACCAGACCCTGTAAAATATCATAGAACTAGCAGCTTGATTCTCATGTATGTCTTACCAGTCCCTGTAAAAGATCATAGAACTAGCAGCTTGATTCCCGTGTACGTCTTACCAGTCTCTGTAAACTATCATAGAACTAGCAACGTTATTCCCGTGTACGTCTTTGCAGTCTACGTAAAATATCACAGAACTAGCAGCGTTATTCCCGTGTACGTTTTACCAGTCCCTGTTAAATATCACAGAACTAGCCGCGTTATTCCCATGTACGTCTTACCAGTCCCTGTAAAATATCATAGAACTAGCAGCTTGATTCGCGTGTAGGTCTTACCAGTCCATGTAAAATATCACAGAACTATCAGCTTGATTCCTGTGTACGTCTTACCAGTCCATGTAAGATATCATAGAACTGGCATCTTGATTCTCGTGTACGTCTTACCAATCCCTGTAAAATATCACAGAACTAGCAACTAGATTCCCATGTACGTCTTACCAGTCCCTGTAAAATATCACAGAACTAGCAGCTTGATTCCCCTGTACGTCTTACCAGTCCTTGTAAATTATCACAGAAGTAGCAGCTTGATTCCCGTGTACGTCTTACCAGTCCCTGTAAAATATGACAGACCTAGCAGCTTGATTCCTGTGTACGTCTTACCAGTTCCTGTAAGATATCGCAGAACTAGCAGCTTGATTGCCGTGTACGTCTTACCAGTCCCAGTAAAATAGAAATAGTAGCATGATTCCCTTGTATGTTTTACCAGTCTCTGTAAACTATCTTAGAACTAGCAGCGTTATCCCCGTGTACGTCTTAGCAGTCTATGTAAACTATCATAGAACTAGCAGTGTTATTCCCGTGTACGTCTTACAAGTCCCTGTAAAAATATCACAGAACTAGCAGCTTGATTCCCATGTACGTCTTACCAGTCACTGTAAAATAATAACGTTAGAACTAGCAGCTTGATTCCCGTGTTACGTCTTACCAGTTCGATGTAAAATATCACAGAACTATCAGCTTGATTCCCCTGTAGGTCATACCAGTCCCTGTAAATTATCACAGAACAAGCAGCTTGATTCCCGTGTACGTCTTAATGTACCAGTTCCTGTAAAATATCACAGAACTAGCAGCTTGATTCCCGTGTATGTCTAATCGGTCCCTGTAAATATCACAGAACTATAAGCTTGATTCCCCTGTACGTCTTTACCAGTCCCTGTAAATTGATTACAAGAACTAGCGAGCTCGATTCACGTGTACGTCTTACCAGTCCCTGTAAAATATCACAGAACTAGCAGCTTGATTCCCGTGTATGTATTACCAGACCCTGTAAAATATCATAGAACTAGCAGCTTGATTCTCATGTATGTCTTACCAGTCCCTGTAAAAGATCATAGAACTAGCAGCTTGATTCCCGTGTACGTCTTACCAGTCTCTGTAAACTATCATAGAACTAGCAACGTTATTCCCGTGTACGTCTTTGCAGTCTACGTAAAATATCACAGAACTAGCAGCGTTATTCCCGTGTACGTTTTACCAGTCCCTGTTAAATATCACAGAACTAGCCGCGTTATTCCCATGTACGTCTTACCAGTCCCTGTAAAATATCATAGAACTAGCAGCTTGATTCGCGTGTAGGTCTTACCAGTCCATGTAAAATATCACAGAACTAGCAGCTTGAATCCCATGTACGTCTTTCCAGTCCCGGTAAAATATCACATAACTAGCAACTTGATTCCCGTGTATGTCTTACCAGTCCCTCTACAATATCATAGAACTAGCAGCTTGATTCCCGTGCACGTCTTACCAGTCCCTGTAAAATATCACAGAACTAGTAGCTTGATTCCCGTGTACGTCTTACCAGTCCTTGAAAAATATCACAGAACGAGCAGCTTGATTCCCGTGTACGTCTTACCAGTCCTTGTAAAATATCACAGAACTAGCAGCTTGATTCCCGTGTACGTCTTACCAGTCCCTGTAAAATATCATAGAACTAGCAGCTTGATTCTCGTGTACGTCTTACTAGTCCATGTAAAATATCACAGAACTAGCAGCTAGATTCCAATGTACGTCTTACCAGCCATTGTAAAATATCACAGAACTAGCAGCTTGATTCCCCTGTACGTCTTACCAGTCCCTGTAAATTATCACTGAACTAGCAGCTTGATTCCCGTGTATGTCTAACCGGTCCCTGTAAATATCAAAGAACTATCAGCTTGATTCCCGTGTACGTCTTACCAGTCCCTGTAAATTATCACAGAACTAGCAGCTTGATTCCCGTGTACGTCTTACCAGTCCCTGTAAAATATCACAGAACTAGCAGCTTGATTCCCGTGTATGTCTTACCAGTCCCTGTAAAATATCATAGATCTAGCAGCTTAATTCCCATGTACGTCTTACCAGTCCATGTAAAATATCACAGAACTAGCAGCTTGATTTCCGTGTACGTCTTACCAGTCCCTGTAAAATATCACAGAACTAGTAGCTTCATTTCCGTGTACGTCTTACCAGTCCCTGTAAAATATCACAGAACTAGCAGCTTGATTCCTGTGTACGTCTTACCAGTTCCTGTAAAATATCACAAAACTAGCAGCTTGATTCCCGTGTACGTCTTACCAGTTCCTGTAAAATATCACAGAACTAGCAGCTTGATTCCCGTGTACGTCTTACCAATCCCTGTAAAATATCACAGAACTAGTAGCTTGATACCCGTGTACGTCTTACCAGTCCCTGTAGAATATCACAGAACGAGCAGCTTGATTCCCGTGTACGTCTTACCAGTCCCTGTAAAATATCACAGAACTAGCAGCTTGATTCCCGTGTACGTCTTACCAGTCCCTGTAAAATATCATAGAACTAGCAGCTTGATTCTCGTGTACGTCTTACCAATCCCTGTAAAATATCACAGAACTAGCAGCTATATTCCCATGTACGTCTTACCAGTCCCTGTAAATTATCACAGAACTAGCAGCTTGATTCCCATGTACGTCTTACCAGTCCCTGTAAACTATCATAGAACTGGCAGCGTTATTCCCGTGTACGTCTTAGCAGTATATGTAAACTATCATAGAACTAGCAGCGTTATTCCCGTGTACGTCTTACCAGTCCCTGTAAAATATCACAGAAGTAGCAGCTTGATTCCCATGTACGTCTTACCAGTCCCTGTTAAATATCTTAGAACTAAGAGCTTGATTCCCGTGTACGTCTTACCAGTCCATGTAAAATATCACAGAACTAGCAGCTTGATTCCCATGTACGTCTTACCAGTCCCAGTAAAATATCATAGAACAAGCAGCTTGATTCCCGTGTATGACTTACCGGTCCCTGTAAATATCACAGAACTATCAGCTTGATTCCCCTGTACGTCATACCAGTCCCTGTAAATTAACACAGAACTAGCAGCTTGATTCCCGTGTACGTCTTACCAGTTCCTGTAAAATATCACAGAACTAGCAGCTTCATTCCAGTGTACGTCTTACCAGTCCCTGTATAATATCACAGAACTAGCAGCTTGATTCCCGTGTACGTCTTACCAGTCCCTGTAAAATATCACAGAACTAGCAGCTTGATTCCCGTGTACGTCTTACCAGTCACTGTAAAATATCACAGAACTAGAAGCTTGATTTCCGTGTACGTCTTACCAGTTCCTGTAAAATATCACAGAACTAGCAGCTTGATTCCCATGTACGTCTTACCAGTCCCTGTAAAATATCACAGAACTAGCAGCTTGATTCCCGTGTATGTCTAACCGGTCACTGTAAATATCACAGAACTATCAGCTTGATTCCCCTGTACGTCTTACCAGTCCCTGTAAAATAGAACTAGTAGCATGATTCCCATGTACGTCTTACCAATCTCTGCATACTATCATAGAACTAGCAGCGTTATTATCGGGTACGTCTTAGCAGTCTATGTAAAATATCATTGAACTAGCAGCTTTATTCCCGTGTACCTCTTACCAGTCCCTGTAAAATATCACAGAACTAGCAGCGTTATTTCCGTGTAAGTCTTACCAGTCACTGTAAAATATCATAGACCTAGCAGCGTTATTCCCGTGTACGTCTTAGCAGTCCTAAAATATCACAGAACTAGCAGCTTGATTCCCGTGTACGTCTTACCAGTTCCTGTATAATATCATAAAACTAGCAGCTTGATTTCCGTGTACGTCTTGCCAGTCGCTGTAAAATATCATAGAACTAGCAGCTTTATTCCCGTGTACGCCTTACAAGTCCCTGTAAAATAGAACTAGTAGCATGATTCCCGTGTAAGTCTTACCAGTCTCTGCAAACTATCATATAACTAGCAGCGTTATTATCGTGTACGTCTTAGCAGTCTATGTAAAATATCATAGAACTAGCAGCGTTATTCCCGTGTACGTCTTACCAGTCCCTGTAAAATATCACAGAACTAGCAGCGTTATTTCCGTGTACGTCTTACCAGTCACTGTAAAATATCATAGAACTGGCAACGTTATTCCCGTGTACGTCTTACCAGTTCCTGTAAAATATCACAGAACTAGCAGCTTGATTCCCATGTACGTCTTACCAGTCCCTGTAAAATATCACAGAACTAGCAGCTTGATTCCCGTGTATGTCTAACCGGTCACTGTAAATATCACAGAACTATCAGCTTGATTCCCCTGTACGTCTTACCAGTCCCTGTAAATTATCACAAAACAAGCAGCTTGATTCCCGTGTACGTCTTACCAGTCCCTGTAAAATAGAACTAGTAGCATGATTCCCATGTACGTCTTACCAATCTCTGCATACTATCATAGAACTAGCAGCGTTATTATCGGGTACGTCTTAGCAGTCTATGTAAAATGTCATTGAACTAGCAGCTTTATTCCCGTGTACCTCTTACCAGTCCCTGTAAAATATCACAGAACTAGCAGCGTTATTTCCGTGTAAGTCTTACCAGTCACTGTAAAATATCATAGACCTAGCAGCGTTATTCCCGTGTACGTCTTAGCAGTCCTAAAATATCACAGAACTAGCAGCTTGATTCCCGTGTACGTCTTACCAGTTCCTGTATAATATCATAAAACTAGCAGCTTGATTTCCGTGTACGTCTTGCCAGTCGCTGTAAAATATCATAGAACTAGCAGCTTTATTCCCGTGTAGCCCTTACAAGTCCCTGTAAAATAGAACTAGTAGCATGATTCCCGTGTAAGTCTTACCAGTCTCTGCAAACTATCATATAACTAGCAGCGTTATTATCGTGTACGTCTTAGCAGTCTATGTAAAATATCATAGAACTAGCAGCGTTATTCCCGTGTACGTCTTACCAGTCCCTGTAAAATATCACAGAACTAGCAGCGTTATTTCCGTGTACGTCTTACCAGTCACTGTAAAATATCATAGAACTGGCAACGTTATTCCCGTGTACGTCTTAGCAGTCCCTCTAAAATATCACAGAACTAGTAGCTTGATTCCCGTTTACGTCTTACCAGTCCCTGTAAAATATCATAAAACTAACAGCTTGATTTCCGTGTACGTCTTGCCAGTCGCTGTAAAATATCACAGAACTATCAGCTTGATTCCTGTGTACGTCTTACCAGTCCTTGTAAAATATCACAGAACTAGCAGCTTGATTCCCGTTTACGTCTTACCAGTCCCTGTAAAATATCACAGCACTAGCAGCTTGATTCCTGTGTACGTCTTACCAGTCCCTGTAAAATATCACAGCACTAGCAGCTTGATTCCTGTGTATGTCCTACCAGTCCCTGTAAAATATCACAGAACTAGCAGCTTGATTCCCGTGTACGTCTTACCAGTTCCTGTTAAATATCACAGAACTAGCAGCTTGATTCCCGTGTACGTCTTACCAGTCCCTGTATAATATCATAAAACTAGCAGCTTGATTTCCGTGTACGTCTTACCAGTCCCTGTAAAATATCACAGGACTAGCAGCATGATTCCTGTGTATATCTTACCAGTCCCTGTATAATATCACAGAACTATCAGCTTGATTCCCGTGTACGTCTTACCAGTTCCTGTTAAATATCACATAACTAGCAGCTTGACTCCCGTGTACGTCTTACTAAACTGGTGGACCCTGGATCAGGGAGAATCTCAACTTCAGGGCTTTATCTATACTAACCTAGTGGACGCTGGATCAGGAAGAATCTCGAATTCATGACTTTATCTATGCTAACCTGGTGGACGCTGGATCAGGGAAAATCTCGCCTTCAGGATTTTATCTATGCTAAC
Source organism: Conchocele bisecta (assembly GCA_029237695.1). Taxonomy (NCBI): domain Eukaryota; kingdom Metazoa; phylum Mollusca; class Bivalvia; order Lucinida; family Thyasiridae; genus Conchocele; species Conchocele bisecta. The sequence goes on from CM055268.1 coordinate 57,186,726, forward strand.
CTGGTGGACCCTGGATCAGGGAGAATGTGGACTTCCAGACTTTATCTATTCTAACCTGGTGGACGCTGGATCAGGGAAAATCTCAACTTCAGGACTTTATCTATACTAACCTGGTGGACACTGGATCAGGGAGAATCTCGACTTCAGGACTTTATCTATACTAACCTGGTGGACCCTGGATCAGGGAGAATCCCGACGTCATGGCTTTATCTATGCTAACCAGGTGGACCCTGGATCAGGGAGAATCTCGACTTCAGATCTTTATCTATGCTAACCTGGTGAACCCTGGATCAAGGAGAATCTCGAAGTCAGGTATGTATCTATTCTAACCTGGTGGACGCTGGATCAGGGAAAATCTCAACTTCAGGACTTTATCTATACTAACCTGGTGGACCCTGTATCAGGGAGAATCTCGACTTCATGGCTTTATCTATACTAACCTGGTGGACCATGGCTCAGGTTGGATCTCGAATTCAGGACGTTATCTATGCTAACCTGGTGGACCCTGGATCAATGAGAATCTCAACTTCAGGGCTTTATCTAGATTAACCTGGTGGAATCTGGATGAGGGAGAATCTCGACTTCAGGGCTTTATTTAGGAATTTATCTATGCTAACCTAGTGGACCCTGGATCAAGGAGAATCTCGAAGTCAGGTCTGCATCTACACTAACCTGGTGGATTCTGGATCAGGGAGAATCTCGACTTCAGGTCTTTATCTATACTAACCTGGAGGACCCTGGATCAAGGAGAATGTCGAAGTCAGTTCTGTATCTATACTAACCTGGTGGACTCTGGATCAGGTTGAATCTCGAATTCAGGACGTTATCTATACTAACCTGGTGGACCCTGGATCAGGAAGAATCTCGAATTCAGGAATTTATCCATACTAACCTGGTGGAACCTGGATCAGGGAGAATCTTGACTTCAGGGCTTTATCTATACTAACCTGGTTGACACTGGATCAAGTAGAAACGCGACTTCAGGACTTTATCTATACTAACCTGGTGGACGCTGGATCAGAGACAATCCCGACTTCAGATTTTTATCAATACTAACCTGGTGGCCGCTGGATCAGGGAGAATCTCGACTTCAGGGCTTTATCTATGCTAACGTGGTGGACACTGGACCAGGGAGAATATCGACTTCAGGGCTTTATCTATAATAACCTGGTGAACCATGGATCAAGGAGAATCTCGACTTCAGGACTTTATCTATACTAACCTGCTGGATCCTGGATCAGGGAGAATCTCGACTTCCGGAATTTATATACACAAACCTGGTGGAACCTGGATCAGGGAGAATCTACACTTGAGGACCTTATCTATACTAACCTGGTGGACCCTGGATCAGGGAGAATCTCAACTTCATGACCTTATCTGTACTAACCTCGTGGACGCTGGATCAGGGAGAATCACAACTTCAGGACTTTATCTATGCTAAACTGGTGGACCCTGGCTCAGGGAGAATCTCGACTTCAGGGATTTATCTATACTAACCTGGTGGACGCTGGATCAGGGAGTATTTCGACTTCCGGGCTTTATCTATACTAACCTGGTTGACACTGGATTAGGGAGAATATCGACTTCAGGGACCCGTTTCACTAACGAACTAAGCAAGTACTTTTGTCATAAGTTATAACTTAAGTCCGGAGTACGTGCTTAGTCCGTTTCACAAAACATCTTAGCAAGAACGACAATCGAAATTTACTATGAAAAACTAAGACAGGTAGCTAGCAGTCTTAAGTTATAACTTAAATATTTAAGTCGGAACTTATGAAATAAACAAAGATGGATGCCCCCATGTGAGCCGAGGTGGAGAAAACAATTCACTGACAGCAGGTAAATGTTCACTTCATACGTACTATTTTAGCAATTATCTGCCATATAAACCATATATGCTTACATATAGATAGCCACACTTGTGCTAGTTACCCGTGTATTGCTATTTGTGATGTAGGTCATGTCGTTACCAGTATTCGTTATGCCCAGTTATCGACAACATTTACAACCACTGTAGATCCAGATGAGTCGGCTCGTAACAAACCATCTGTATGCTGTACATGTATGTCTGTTTGTCGGTTGGTGTCAGTCAGTTGGTCAGTATCAGTTGGTCGGTGTCAGTTGGTCAGTGTCGGTCGGTGTCTGTCGGTCTGTCAGTCGGTCAGTGTCGGTCGGTGTCGGTCAGTGTTGGTTGATCAGTCGGTCGATCAGTCGGTGTCGGTCGGTCGGTCGGTCAGTGTCGGTCAGTTGGTTTCGCACGGTCGGTGTCAGTTGGTCGGTGTTGGTCGGTCGGTGTCAGTCTGTCGGTTGGTGTCGGTCGGTCAGTGTCGGTCGGTGTAGGTTTGTCAGTGTCAGTCGGTCGGTCGGTGTCGGTCAGTTGGTTTCACACGGTCGGTGTTAGTCGGTCGGTCGGTGTCGGTCGGTGTCAGTCGGTGTCAGTCGGTGTTGGTCGGTGTCAATCGGTGTCAGTCGGTCGTTGTCGGTCGGTCGGTCCGGGTCGGTCGGTGTCGGTCGTTGTCGGTCGTTGTCGGTCGATTGGTGTCGGTCGGTCGGTCGGTCGGTCGGTGTCGGTCGGTGTCGGTCGGTCAGTGTTGGTCAGTCGGTCGGTCGGTCGGTCGGTCGGTCGGTCGGTCGGTCGGTCAGTCGTCGGTCGGTCGGTTGGTCGGTTGGTGTCGATTGGTGTAGGTTTGTTGGTGTCAGTCAGTGTCAATCGGTGTCAATCGGTGTCGGTCAGTGTCTATCAGTGTGAATCGGTGTCGGTCGGTGTTTGTCGGTCTCTTGGTGTCGGTGTCAGTTGGTGTCGGTCTGTGTAGGACGGTGTTGGTTGGCCCTGCCCTGCCCTGCCCTGCCCTGCCCTGCCCTGCCCTGCCCTGCCCTGCCCTGCCCTGCCCTGCCCTGCCCTGCCCTGCCCTGCCCTCCCGCCCTGCCCTGCCCTGCCCTGCCCTGCCCTGCCCTGCCCTGCCCTGCCCTGCCCTGCCCTGCCCTGCCCTGCCCTGCCCTGCCCTGCCCTGCCCTGCCCTGCCCTGCCCTGCCCTGCCCTGCCCTGCCCTGCCCTGCCCTGCCCTGCCCTGCCCTGCCCTGCCCTGCCCTGCCCTGCCCTGCCCTGCCCTGCCCTGCCCTGCCCTGCCCTGCCCTGCCCTGCCCTGCCCGCCCTGCCCTGCCCTGCCCTGCCCTGCCCTGCCCTGCCTGCCCTGCCCTGCCCTGCCCTGCCCTGCCCTGCCCTGCCTGCCCTGCCCTGCCCTCCCGCCCTGCCCTGCCCTGCCCTGCCCTGCACCCTGCCCTGCCCTGCCCTGCCCTGCCCTGCCCTGCCCTGCCCTGCCCTGCCCTGCCCTCCCTGCCCTCCCTGCCCTGCCCTGCCCTGCCCTGCCCTGCCCTGCCCTGCCCTGCCCTGCCCTGCCCTGCCCTCGTCCGGCCCTCGTCCGGGCACATGTTTGGGATCTTAGATGGTTGGAGGTGTCGCCTAAGACAAACAAAAAACAATGCAACATATTCCGTAACCGAAGCCTTTTGTGTCTTAAGTGGTAATTCTTTTCTTTAAAAACCATGAATATACCACCTAATGGTGTGTCATGTATGAACGTCCGTCCGTCCATCCGTCTGATTGACTATCCGACTATTGTTTGTTCTTTCTTTACAGAACATACAAACGATGGCAGCTGCATTTGCTATAATCCAGGCGCGTAATTTACGACGGGAACGAGTCTTTAGGACCGAACCAATCCCCTAGACTTCATGGATAACGAGGACCAAATATCGAAATTCAGGCTGTCTCGTGATTTTTTTCTACAAGTATGCGACATTGCACATGCTGACATCATACGGTCAAACCTGAGATCACACAGTCTGTCAGTGTCATTGCAAGTGTTGACTGCATTGTGATTTTACGCAACTGGTAGTTTCCTGGCGGTTACTGGAGATATATACAACATTAGCAAATCAAGTGGTTCTAGAAAGTGGAGTAGAACTTTTGCGGACAGTGTTAGCCTGTGTTTCGTTTCTGATAAGGAGATACCTTGTTTTCAGACTAGATGGAGAAACAGTCCTGACGCATTTAACACAAATTTCAGACCCGTCCGCTGAATGCACGTGCGCATTAATCCAGTCCTATACTGGTCAACATGTTCAGGGGCAATCCTATATGTGTGACACTGACTCACACAGTGCATGCATTTCTACATGTAATCAACAAATTACCCGTGTCCAGTACAAATAAATATAATATGTCATTCAGTAGTTGTATCAGATACATCCATATCTGACCGGGCATACCATTAATAATCGACAGTACATGTGTTCTGCTGACTCTGAAACGTGATTTCTGAGTTTATGAGGTAATCTAAGTAAAATTTAAAAAATGGTCGAACTACCATTTTATTGGAATGTAAAAAGAAAAACATTGTTAATTGCTTCTTTTGTTGCTGTTTCATGTCATGCCAGTTTATATTACAGTATAAGGTTCACTAGTTGGCAATAAATATATCCACATGTATTCAATGGCGTCGGAATATTGAGATAAAATTTATATTCTACATGAGATTATTTTTAAAAATTAATAATATTCAACATTAGGCTTGCAAATCCGTTATTTTAGATGTCAAAACACATAAAGGGAAAGTAAAGTCATCATAAAAATATAAGCCCCGAGCGGATTCGAACCCGCACGGCACATACCGAAGCTGTAAACAATAACTAAGTTGTAACTTATGACGGACTTGTTATGACCGTCTTAAGTTTGTGTTGTGAAACCAAATAAGCAATGACTTAAGTCGGTCATAACTTTTGTCATAAGTTATAACTTAAGTTCGAACTTATGAACAAACTAAGATTTGTTAGTGAAACGGGCCCCAGGACTTTATCTATACTAACCTGGTGGACCCTGGATCAGGCAAAATCTCGACCTCAGGACTTTATCTATCCTAACCTGGTGGACCCTGGATCAGGGAGAATCTCGACTTCAGGGATTTATGTATACTAACCTGGTGGACCCTGGATCAATGAGAATCTCGACTTCATGGCTAAATCTACACTAACCTGGTGGACCCTGGATCAGGGAGAATCTCGACTTCCGGGCTTTATCTGTACTAATCTGGTGGACCCTCGACTGCAGGGCTTTATATATACTAACCTGGTGGACCCTGGATCTGGTTGCATCTCGAATTCAGGACTTTATCTATGCTAATCTGGAGGACCCTATATTAGGGAGAATCTCCACTTCAAGGCTTTATCTAGATTAACCTGGTAGACCCTGGATCAGGGAGAATCTCGACTTCAGGGCTTTATCAATACCAACCTGGTGGCCCCTGGATCAGGGAGAATCTCGACTTCCGGGCTTTATCTATACTAACGTGGTGGACCCTGGATCAGGGAGAATCTCGATTTCAGGGCTTTTTCTATGCTAACCTGGTGGACCCTGGATCAGGGAGAATCTCGACTTCAGGGCTTTATCTATACTAACCTGGTGTCCCCTGGATCAGGGAGAAACTCGACTTCCGGGCTTTATCTATACTAACGTGGTGGACCCTGGATCAGGGAAAATCTCGACTTCAGGGCTTTTTCTATACTAACCTGGTGGACCCTGGATCAGGGAGAATATCCTTTTCAGGGCTTTATCTATACTAACCTGGTGGACAATGGATTAGGGAGAATCTCGACTTCAGAGCTTTATCTATGCTAACCTGGTGGACCTTAGATCAGGCAGAATCTCCACTTCAGGGCTTTATCTATGCTAACCTGGTGGACCCTGGGTCAGGGAGAATCTCGACTTCAGGTCTTTATCTATACTAACCTGGTGGACCCTGGATCAGGGAGAATCTCCACTTCAGGGCTTTATCTATACTAACCTAGTGGACCCTGGATCAGTGAATGTCTCGACTTCAGGGCTTTATCTATAGTAACCTAGTGGACCCTGGATCAGGGAGAATCTCAACTTTAGGGCTTTAGCTATACTAACCTGGTGGACCCTGAATCAGAGAGAATCGTGACTTCAGGGCTTTATCTATAGCCTCCTGCTGTTTCCTATTGTTAAGCGGTAGGGTTTTTTTCTGCCGGTCCTTGACGGTGTCTGGGATATACAGGTCCATATCACCCAACTTGTCTGCTTCCCGTCTATGCTCGGTATCTGCAATATTTTAGTGTGGAATTTAGCACCACAGAATGATGGAAAGGATGTCAGTTTTCCCATGTACACGTTGGAAACACTTTAAAGGCACTGTGTCTAAAATGATGTCTTAGATATTCTATATTTGTTTAAGAGTTTGAGGTTTGCAAATGACCTACTAGTATGTGCGCTATTTTATTGGACGTGATTCCAATGTGTTTACATCATCACATCATATTTAATAAGAAATACACTATTCCAGACTGTAAACAGGGGAGATCATTTCTAGCCATGTTCCACTACATTAGTACCAACACCTGCTTGTAGAGTTCAGAATTCTCGTTCATTTTCAGTATTATAAACATGTTTCAGGTTACTCAACAGGGCACATTGGGTTCAAAATAGAATACAAACCTTAAATTCAATGATTTTTATCCGAGCGTCGCCATATTTGTTTTACTAACATCAAAATTTGAGTCTATATGAATATATGCAAATGAGGCATATGTTGGTCGCAGCACATATTTTGCGGTTTGAACTTTAAAAAAAACACGGGTCTTACGCCATAAAAATAATTCCAACAGTAGATGGCCTTTTCAGTGTTTACTTTTTTGTGCTAAATTTGTGTTATTGCAAATGTTTCTAAGGGTGCGATGATTAACAGCCACACTCGATTAATCGCGATTTGTAACTCCATGGTTCGGTGCACGAATACAATATTCGGTTTCATTTTCCATTCTCAGAATAGAAAATCTATTTTGCATGTTGGATTTTCCAAAAATCTATTTTTAACTAACTCAACGTTCATTTAGCAGATCTCAGCTACAGAAGAGACTGGTTTTAAATTTATCGCTAGACTGGTTCTCGGTAGCATTGTTTCGTGAGGCTACGGTTCAGCGGAGCACTGCAAAGTACCAGCGTAGAGGAGCAGGAGACAGGGCACCTGTCTGATGCTTCCTGGTCAATTTGTTCTCAAGTCAATTAGCTCTCATTTTTGTCAATTCGTTATAATTTTTGTCAATTCGTTCTCAATTTGGTCAATTCGCTCTCATGGCAAGTCAATTCGCTCTGATCTAACTTTTTGTTTTCTTAGTTACTAAAAGTAGGTCATTACCTATGACTATGTTTCGGAGGTTATTTCCAAACGTTTTCGTTTTCGACTCAGCCTGTCGCAATTTTTTATTCGAGCCATATTGACGGGTACTATGTGCTCATATTACACGTCAAGCTGACCAATCAAAACGCTAGAATTTATCTGCGGTATGACAATGTTTTCTTGATTGACTCGGCATGTTCTTGTACACATAAATTTGAGATATTTACAAATATATACTAGTTGGTCCAAATGGTCCCAATTTCGACATTAGCGTCAATAGTTTTAAGAGGTAGTTGAATAAATATTAAACGTTCCGCATCCCTTCTATTCCATTGTCTTCAAAAATGAAATGAATGGGGTTTAGCGTCCCAGCAACAGGTAAGGTCAAATAGCGACGGAATCACAGTTTAAGTCTCATCCGACAGACCAGTGGGATTGGAATACTATGAAAGTATGTTTAATTCCCGAGAGTATGTTTTGATCTCACAACCTTCAGTATTGAAGTCCTGTAGTCTACCCTCAGAGACTACGATGTACTTGGAACGTTTTCCACTCTATACTAATTATTAGTCTAATAATAAGGGTGCACAGGCTGATCTGGATCTACACTGGTCGCAAAACCCATAATCCCCATTTATCCAGTCACAGTCACATACATGTATCATACCTAGCGGCGGAATGGCCGCATTGTTCAGGGCTATCCGCTGTGCTAGCGGGCAACGTGTTGAGGGCAACGACTTAAGGAATGTTTCTGTCCTCCTGGAACAAAAATAACGTACAGAAATAGTAAAGGTACATGCCCACGCAGTAGGCGCAAAATGTTCTGTATATCAGATACATCATCTGAGACATTTTCTGGCAATTTAAACATTCATTCACCATTACCCCACGTATTTATTGGCATTATTATATATTTTATATCAGACGTAAAATGTCACACTGATATCAACCGTGTTTCCTTAAAATGTTAACGGACATTACTATATATTATCTGTATGTATTTGTTGATGTGCAATGATCATACTTTATAATCTGTCGAAAATATTATTTTTTTCAGGCGACACATTTAATTAGTATAAATAATTAAACATTATCATGCCTCATTTGTATATGAAAATAGCCTGATACCACTGCGTCACTATCAGTAAAATAAATATTACTAAATGATTATATCTGTATAGCGGGCACTTGTAATTTTTAGAACTGGTCAAATAGTGACACAACTATACACTTAACTACAAAACAATTGGTTATTCATTCACACAACGAGCTTAAGGATTGACTTTATAGAATCTGTCTTTTTGTTTCAAAAGTAGTAGCATCATACAAGTTACTGAATATCTATATAAAGCATATATGATCCCGTTCTTCTTAGTGTATATAATACAGAGTTGCCATCAATGTCATTTTAGTTTGTACATGCTATCGGATAGTTACACTACTTGCAGCGTTTGACACATACAGCAACTAATATGGCAGAAAATTTAATAAATGTTTGTGCAATACGTCCCAGATATATATGACGACAACGTCCTATAAATATTATTTCAGCAAACTACACAAAAGGCTCTATATCTGAGCTTTTCTACCATCACTCACAAAATATACAATGAACACATTTCAATGTATAAAATGTCAAACTGATGCACTGTCTATTATTAGAAGTGTATCTGCCACAGGTCTGCCTTATTTACTTGCATAGTATTCAGCCACGGAGGCGGTGTCGCGCCTGCCGAGGCATTTGATCATGGGCATGTGCATTAGTGAGCATCACAAAAACCATCAGAAAACTGCATTTTTTTAACACAAAACATGTCAAGGTAATGTTAACGGCAGCATGAGGGTGTTCTAATGTTCACATGTATCAAGTGTCCAAATGTTGACCTAATCCATCAAGTAATATTAAAGTTATACCATGATGAAGAAATGTGTACAAGCTTTTTGACATAAAAAACTGGCTAAGTGTTTCCGCAAAAATGTAAAGGTAAGAAAGGTCAAGGACATGCTAAGGGCGACATGAGTGTGTTCCAACTGCTCACATGCATCAAATGTCCAAATATTGAAGCAATCTGTCAAATAATATTAAAGATTAACATCATGATGAAGAAACTTGTATAAACTTTTTGACTTTTGTTGACGTGGATGACGACGAAGACGAAAAAAGCGGCGACTATGGTCGCAACTTCTACCAAAGCAAGTGTGACAACCATATGAATGTGTTCAGTAAATCATTATGCAGATATTACTGACAATACTACTGTAATCTGCAAATAATAGACCAATTTTGTTGTTTTACATATATATTTACACTCTACACAGGGGTGTAGCAGCAAATTTATACATGTAAAACATCAAAATGTGCTAACAACGACAGCATATGCTGTCATTTCTTTGCTGGGAGTATCTGCATAAAGACTTATTGAACATATACATATGGTTTATTGTTGTATGTAACTATCGTGTGATATGTATGTTTTTTTATTATATTTCCAAGGACTTCACAATACCATTAATATTGTAAGATTATATATTGCACAATTGAAGGGGTCAGCTGAAAAGGGGAACTAAATCCCTCACTGTCCTCTATACTCATCAACCGATTATTTTCTGAGGGTCTGAGGGTCGTGGATTTTGCATTGCATGATAGAGAATCATTAGAGAAAGGCATGTGTGAAATATCAATACGTTTGGTAAAAGGAAACAGAAATTGCAATAAATTTCCCACAACGTTAAGTTTATGAAAGCACTAAAACTGTAACCTGGACCTTGGGGTTAGCGGGGGTCTGAGCATCATGGATTTGTCACAACATGATAGAGAATCATTAGAGAAAGGCAAGTGTGAAATATCAAAACGTTTGGTGAAAGGAAACTGAAATTATTAAAGATTTTCCCAATATTAAGTTTATGACAGCACAAAGACTGTGACCTTGACCTTGGGGTTAACGGGGGTCTGAGCATCGTGGATTTGTCACAGCATGATAGAGAATCATTAGAGAAAGGCATGTGTGAAATATCAAAAGGTTTGGTGAATTTAAAACAATCTCAATGTTAATTAAGAATGTTTGAAGACGGACGGAAGGACGGACGGACAGACGCTGAATACGACGCTGGGGGTATGCCATAAGCACTCCTTTCTTCGAAAGGCGCGCTAAAAATGAAAAACAAGAAAATATGGCCTGTGGGCACACAAATGCTCCCGGTAGCAGATTGGAGAAACACGGGCAAACTTCTTAACTGAAATTGCTATGTGTTAAGACAGCTTGGGAAACACCAGGTCATATTCAGGGTGGCATGGATGTGCGGCATTGGTACAGATGCATAATATAATATTTACACTGTCCTTGAATTCATAATGGAAACGCCCATTCAACGTATTGAGTTCATATTCCCAATACATTACATTAGCCTCGTGTGACGTCGCGCGACGTTGATGATTTGTTCAAGTTCATTTGACGTCATTAGATTACATGACGTTCATCGTCGTTGTCAATAACGTCACTCTATTGACCGGCAACGTCGCTGTTCCATGAACTGCGACAAAATGACGTAAAACAATACGATTCCTAATTTTTACAAAATATATGGTTATTTACATCTTTGAAACTATCCGAAAATGCTGTGTAAATATAAGTACTAAAGTCATGGGCAGTTGCGTCTACTTTATTATGAACAACAGTTGGTCTGTTTAAAGTTTGCGAGTAGTCCTTCGGACATTAAACAGACCAACTGTTGTTCGTAATACAGAAAACGCAACAACCCATGGTTTTATTCCTTAATTTAAATACTGAAGTAATCCTTCAAGAGATAGAAAAGTTAAGATAGAAACTCTGGCAAACAGCCTTAATCGAACCCACTGACACACACACAGACTGTCGCGAGAGACCCATGTTTTCTTAAAGATTTTAAACTGTGATGCACTTTTTGGTGTGTAATGCATTTTATTGTATTGTATTTTAGTGTAATCATTTTATTGTAACTTGGCATATATTTCCCACCAAGTACACCGAAAGTGTTATCAGTACAACCAATAACGAATCAACCTTGCGTTACGAGTGTACATGTGATTATCTTGAAACCGGTCCTTATCCCAGTATACATCCAGTGCTATAGTTTATATATGTATGTTATCGGCATGCAGCGATCGATAGTATCAGTTGTATAATGTTAATAATGCAAGTTTTACTTGTCTGCAGTATAATCTATGAAGAGTATGTTTATGGAAATTGTGAGCCGATACTTTACAGATCATCTGTTGATATGAATATGCATAGTACACTTAGATGGTGGCTCTTATTAGCGATGCTTTAGAAGAAATTAGACTATCGTTTTACACATATAATATGCCCATAATTGGTAGTTTTCATGCTCATTTTCGAGGATATTTGAAATTTGGTCTGATGGTCATAGTTGGTAGAAGTATCGTTTTAGTGAGTCTATGCTCGAGGTGACTCTTTTGACACATGGATTTTAAATGATGCTAATCAATTCCTGCACAGTAGCCTCGATCAATTAGTTTCGGAACGCCTAATGACATGTGCTTCCTTCATTCAGTGGAACAGTACATTTCCAACAAAACAAATCAATAAATTAACAAAACTATTCAATTCAGATAAAAACTTACCGTAGAAATTATTAATTTCCGATTATTTACATTATTTTTAGACAATCAAGTTAAGGATGTCGCTAACTCGTTATATTACCCAGTTTAATGGGTTTCTGAACGCTTTGGCTACTCGAGTATTATTCCCGGGCACCAGACTTGATGCTGTTGAAATCATGCATACTCGTACTTCAGACGTTATTCAACATATCAAATCACCTTAAACATGATAATGGGCGTATTTAAACATAACAATAAATTCTTAATGTTCCAATAATTATTTTCATCCATTCCTACGACCATTACATTTGTGTATGCCTTGGTCATGCTGGTGGGTAAATAAGGTCAATATACCTCTTGTTAGTCGCTGACTACAACAGTGTTTGCCACATTTTTTCCCTCATAATCAGTGGTATATTGCATATATTATTCAGACAATGTTACTTTAAAACACCATTGTACCATAACGTCATATGCTCAGATATTGCACATTCCAGTTCATATGTTTAAAAAACTAACAAACTTCAGTAGCATACAAACCGAAATAATTTAACCATATCTCTAAAATCTCGAAATAATTTAACAATATCTCTAAATTATTGGGTCATGTAATGTTTACTGCAGCAGTCAAAATTTACAGCTGTGTGAAAGCTGTCCAAAGATTTAATGTGATGAAATGTAGTTTAGTTGACCTTATAAGTGTGGTGACAAAAGGAAATAAGGGTTTTGGACATATTTAACCCCCATGCACAAAAAGAAAGGATAAGTCACATTTTTGACGGTGATTTTCCACATTTTCTCTGCGGTGAATGAACTTCTGTGCTTTACAGAGATACCCAATCGAAAACAGCGGTACAATTTGTGAAATCAAGTGTGCAGTACATCATATCCGGTGGTGTTCCGAAACACATTGTGTTCCATTTCACATTGATTGACGATACTCGACTACACTGTTCACTTTTGACATCAATTTATTTGTGAGATGCATCCTATTGATTACATTCTGTGATATGGATGGTGGTGTTACTTTTACTGTATCGTTAGATACAGTTATGTCATCGTCCGATATATGTTACTATGTTTAGGTATCGCCATTTTATTTATCTATTTTTAGAAGCATTAACAATGGCCGTCGGTCTGCTTTTTTTGTCTGTATCAGGTCAATTCGTTCTCATGTCAATTCGCTCTCAAATCAATTTGTTCTAATTTTGGTCAATTCGCTCTCATTGCATTTTTCAAATTGATCAAGTCGTTCTCGGTTTTATATCCATCCATTTTTTTGGTCATAATTAACACTATTAATTTAATAGAAGTCAACATTAATGAATAATTGTAATATAATAATAATCTATAAATAAAATGTATGTAATTGGAGTTTATTTAGACTAGGTAGACATTATTTAATTCATGGGCCCGGCCCCCTTTCAGGATTCCAGATTTTTTTTGCAATTGAGAAGCTTCTGATTCTGTGAAATAAAATATCAAGCACTGTGAAATATGGGTGATTTTATCTGATCAATGTCCAGATATTATAAAGAGCACATTCAGAAGACAGTACCACATTGGATTTGTAATATTCCATCCTGTCTGAAAATGCTTTGTCCATCTGTGTATCTGTTCGTTCTATGTTTCGACTTATTGCCAGTCAAGCCAGTGCAGAGCAAGTACCGAGTGTCCTGTTTGTGTGAATAACCACCAAAGGATAGTGGCCTGTTGCAGAGCGACAAGCAAGTTTGTAGTCACCAGCGATAAAGTATCGAAGTGTTCACACCAGACCATAGTGATTTATTTCCGGATTTCATCTGTGCCAATTTCATTTCTGGAACACACAATACATGTGTGATACATACATACATATATAATGATGTTTGCATTCGATCATAACACTAGGACTTCACTTCCAGATTCCATACTATACTTCACTTCCGGATTCCATACTTCACTATCTGATTCCATACTTCACTTCCAAAATTCCATACATCACTTCCGGTTACTCCGCCACCTTCGGAAGTTTACCTCTGGGAATTTTATTGTCTGAACACCGGTTCCGATGATTTGATTTTCCGGTATTTCATGACCGGATATCCATGATGGCATCGCCACTACCATGTGACTCATATCTACATCCGGACCTCGATATTGACATTATATCAGCTTCTACTTCCAGTCTAGAACCTTAGATATTATCAAGTATACATGCTATTGAATTATTGCATTGGCAATACAGTGTTAAGAGACTTGAAGTGATTTGATAATACTTCATTAATAGCTTAGATGGCTAAGTTATATTAACACATGCATTGATTTGAGATCCCATATATGGTTGAACTATAGCCATATAGTGTGACTAGACCGCATAATGCAGGTGAGGCCGACCTCAGTATATATTGCTCTTGTGATTCATTGTGTCTGCTTTGAGATACTCCAGCAGTGAGGTATGTTGATGTGTTTTCTGACGTTGGTTAGCGAACACTAAGGACACATATATATATACACATATAGGTCCATTGGGCCGGGTGTTTTCGTCAATATTATATTGTACATATTCCCTGTTTCGTTTAACACATGTCACTATTATAAAGAACTTACTTACTTACTTGCTTGCTTGCTTGCTTTGCTTGCTTGCTTGCTTGCTGCTTGCTTGCTTGCTTGCTTGCTTGCTGCTTGCTTGCTTGCTCGCTCGCTCGCTCGCTCGCTCGCTCGCTTGCTTACTTACTTACACCAGTGCTATTACTTACTTACTTACACCAGTGCTATTGGCCACATTGGGCTTATAGATTAACTTATATAAGTATAGGAGTACATTCATTGAATAACATACATTTTCACCTATTTACACTAAGTGTAGCCATGGACTGATACAAGTGTTCATATCATCACTCTAACTGAATATTACTGGTGTACTGGACTGTAATGTTTGCATATCAATGTATCATGTATTCATCTTGTATTATATTGTAAACAATAATTCATATGCACATGACCTTGCACTACGCGCCCATCCCTTAATACCCCAACTACATAACACTTATCGTCTTACGAGTCTTGCTAAATACCACTTCACCTGGCTATTGGATTGATCTGATACTTCCGGCAATAGTGGAGACAATTTGTCTCGATCATCTAATGACCTTGACACAGACACACTGTCCCAACACTATATGCCTCAAAGCTCTACCGAGACCAGGGGCATAAAACATGTATGTTTTACAATTTTCTTTCTGAGGAGCAGCAGGGCACCAACAAATGTTGGCATGATGCCACCAAAGTTGGGCATGGCTCAGCGTCAAGCTAAAATTGGCCTCAGAAAACAATATATAGCATTGCTGTTTTTCATCAGTGTACTGCTTAGCCCTTTCAATAGTACAGACCTCTATCATAATGTTTGCAAACATTGTAGATCCAGATGAGCCGGCTCGTAATGAGCCGTCTCATCAGGATCTACACCATGTGCGGATATATTCTTATTTCTCAAAACAATACCTCTTTCTGATATATGGAATAGTCTAAAAGATATCATGGGAGAGTCAATTTCAGTTGCTTAGGGGTGAAAGGATTAAAGCCTATTCAGACTGCAGATATGCAGGCTGAAACAAAGCCACACTACGCTCTGTTCCACGTTTTGCTGCCGACAAACATTTGGCTATTAAACACATTGAATAAAACAATATGTAAGTCCTTTTTCATCAATACCAAAATTCACCGTCCCCAAAAGTTTTATTTGATGAAATTCCATAAAATATTGATTTTATTCCGAAAAAAACTATTTTCCTATGGGAATTTAACATGAGGGCTAAAAATAGATAGTTTTAAATATTTTTTTTGTTTCTGGACCGATTTTCAAAATCTTGTTTTCTTATTTACATCATTTCCAAGCTATCTCGCCAGGTTTCAGAGTCAATTTCCAAAATGTTTAATTTTTCGATCCTCACCGTCACTCCCTAGCTCCTTTTTGACCCATGTTAAATTCCAATAGGAAAATCATTATTTCGCAATAAAATCAATATTTGATGGAATTTCATCAAATAAAAACAATTGGAGAGGGAGACTTTTTTTGTTATTGATGACAAAGTACATTTTTTAATTTTTAAATTTAACATGTTTAATAGCCAAAAGTTTGTCAGCAGCAAAACATGGAACAGACAGTAGTTACAAACTCAATACAGCCAAGTTTGTCATGGTGGGTTAAATTTAATGGCACTTCAAATTAATGAGCAATACCTGTCAACTTCAGACTTGCATAATATCTCCACATTGAATTTCTGGGACTTCTCTGGCGTCAGGTCCGTTGCTAGACGATGGAGATTGAAGGTCACAATGATCTTCCCATCGTGGCTTGTATCATTGCCGAATGCTTGACCTTTCTTTCTTTTAACACCAGAGACCTGTGCATGTCCAATCCACACCGTGTTGGTTGTCGGTACTGTGCATGCCGATGTAACTTCATTCTTTCCACTTGCCGTCATGGTGTACTTCAAACACAGCCAGTCATATGATTGGGCAGCCGCGTTACTGTTGGACCGTATTTCCCCATCCTCTTCCTCGTCTACTATACCACCGAGTTCAATGTTACGCACCTCACAGAAGCTCAGTGGCAGAACAAAGCTTCCTTTCCTGCCAGTAAATTTGATTGGCAGGTTGTTAATGTTGCACGATTCCTCGTTGGTCACCGCGCCTGTTGCTGCCTCCATCTCTATAAGAGGGATCCACTTATCAATGTAGACATCTGCAGTTTTGTACGTGTCCTGTGTATATTTTGTACTGTATTCAGAGAGCATGAGCACTGGGTCTTGTGTGTGCTGAAGGCAGAATTGAACGTTCTTCGTCATATGGTACATCTGTGGTCTCGGCGACAATATTCCATTCTGTGGTTCAGCCGTCATCTGTACCTTCACAATCTGTCCATGCGTGAATGCCATACTGAACTTTGTGTTTGGTTTCATGTTTGCTGATTTCTTGCATTCCGTACTGACATCATCCAGGCCCGTTCCCCTTTCTACAGCGTGCGAATTCTGTGCACTTCTGTGTAAATCATGCAAACGATCCTCAACAGCACAGTGTAAAATCGTTTCCCAACTGTGCATTGGCACCAACATGGCTTCGGGGTGTTGATTTAACACTCTAACACGATCTTGTTTTGACTCTGATGTGTTTGATGACAACTCTTTTGTATCATAGAGCCGTTTTCGACAACTCGCATTCACAGTAGTATACCCTGTTCTCTCTGTAATAACTTCTGGTTTGAAGCTCATGTTTAGCAAGTTGAATTTCACCTCATAAACGTTTTTGGCAACATGCTTCATTTCTGGTGCACGCAACGAAAGTCCTCTGTCTGATACATCGTCGATAAAACAGTTTATCATTTTGGGGCTTGATTTGAGTTTAACAGCATTCTGTAACGCCTTGCAATTCTCCTCATAGGCCTTGGCTCTTTTCTTGATGGAGTTGACATGCAAGCAAATATTTTCTACCTCTGCCTTGCTATAGGAGCAGGCCCTTCCGTCCAGCATGTCGTGGATCTGTCGGTGAACAACCACGTCAATGTAGCGACGAATTGGCGACGTGAAGTGAGTATAAGGATACATGTCCAAAGTGTAATGTTTGCCATCAGCAGATGACTTGATATTTCCAGAACAACGATAACCAGCTCGCTCTTGTATCTCTAACCAGTGGTTCCATGCCAAGTACTGTAACGGGTGATGATCGTCCATTTTTACAAGCGTCGAGCTGCCTTCCTTGCCAGACTCAACTGCATGCCAGAGCCATTTCTGGACAAAAACATTTCTCTCTGACTTTCCTTCCAGAGCAGCTTTACCAGCATGTTTTCTGACGTCTAATATTTTCCTGTTCTGTAGACGCAGCACGATATCCAAAACAGGTCCTTCCTTTTTGACAAAATGTTCTCTACTCTCTTTTGAAGGAGGCGGCTGACATCGTAATGGAACAGTTTGTCCAAATGCCGAGAGCAAGTAGTCTGCTATCAGCTGGTTGGCCATAATCATGAATTCCTCCACGAGATAGTGAGCCTCCAGTGTACCGTCTCCAGCCACTAAGTCCAAGGCATACATGGAGTTATCGAGCCTCTGTTTCCGAATGGCATGTGCCATCTTGAACAATAGTACTATGTCCTTGGACACTGTTTCTCTATCGTCTGTCATGGAGTTGGTTTCTATAATCTCCTGGGCTTCTTTATATGTGAATTTTCTATGTGAACTGATGACCGACTTCACTATCTGGAAGTTGTTGCCTTCCATTTGATCGCCGTTACTGTATATGAAGACGAACACAGTAAGGGTGAGACGCCGTTTACCTGGAACAAGGCTGATAATATGATTGCTCAGTGGTTCTGGAATCATAGTCCTGGGCTGCCCAATACCTGGATAAAAGGTCATAGCGCGCTCTTGTGCTTCAACATCAATGGCACCACCTTTCTCTACATAGGCAGCAACATCAGCGATATGTATTCCCACCCTGTATCCGTCTCCGTGTGGTTCAATGCTGAGTGCATCGTCCAGTTCCTGGGAACCTGGAGGGTCGATAGTAAATGTGGTCACTTTGGTGAGGTCAGTTCGGCCCTTCAACAGAGAACTGTCTGGTTCGTCTCCAAAACGTTGCACTATGCTTTCTAGCTGCTTCACAGTAGACATATTGTACAGCTTTGGTACTTCATGTTGTAGATCTAGAATGTTCAAACCATTTTTCAGGGAATCGCCATTTGGCATGATCTTCAGAACAGCTCCTCTGGGGTATACATAATACCTGCTCCAATGTATGTACGCAACCAGAAAAATGTATTTATCACGGTCGCTTGGGTGCACGTCAATTATTTTCGAACATTCTAGTGTCCCATTCTGATGGTCGTAATCGTACAATTCCACTTTGAATTTTTTCCGTTTTTTCTTATTCATGTGTATTTTTGGCAAAGTCTTACACATTGGGCGCACCAAGTTTGCGTCTGTATAATCCAGTGTACACACAAATACGGGGTGCTTCACATTCTTCATTCGGCGGTTCAGTGTACCTAGAACACGTCCGTAGCGTTTGTCCTTCTTCTCATGATCTTCGTCGAGCAGTTCGACAACAACCTCATCCTCATTAAACACCTGTCCAGCCTTTGACCGACCAGAAATCTCGATACTTGATATTTTACTGTCTGCGTCTATCGGGGTGCACGTCGCAATGTGTGGTCCTTCTATCTTGATCGTACAGCGCTTGTACTTTTCTGGCTGCTGGAGTTTTAATTTCAGCTGAGTTTCATGAAGCATCTCATCATAAAACGGTCCCCACTTCAAGACAGATTCATGACGGCATGACTGATTCAAGTTGAGGCCCGATTGTATAAGTTTTGTGTCACTTGGAGCGTCAAGATCCTCGTCACTGGCATCTTTGTCATGACTCATTTCGTAGAATGTTGTGTCTGAATTGTCAGTGTCTACATCTAAATCTGTATTTGGATAAAGGTATTCTCCCCCATGATCATTCAATCTTTCGTATTGAGAGTCGGACTCTTCGTCTGATTGCGACAGCTGGAATGAAGCATCATTGTAGCTGAATGTTCCCGTAGATGTGCTGCATATACTCGAGTCTCCGGATGGGCATGACCTTACGTCTTCCGCTTCCTTAAGCCGACTTATAGACAGTCCTTGTGAATTAACGTTACTTTTGTTGGTATTGTCATCGACCACGGACTGCGGCAGTGCTGGGATGATGCAGCTGTCTTCATCTCCGATGTCAGGGCGGGATGTCTGATTCATAAAGCATGGGCCCGGTTTGGGCGACACAGACTTTAATCTTTCGGCAGTCTGTTCCCGAGATTTTGCTGAAAAAGAACGCAATTTTAAGGTATGGAAGATCTTCAATTATGTGTCTGAGGATATAGAACTTTCTCAGCACATTTTCTGTTTCTTGTTTGTTTGATTAGTCGAGGCTGAGCTGTGCTCAGTCTCGGCCAGACAAACTTCCGAAGTTGAAGTCCAATTGTCGAAGATATGCTCAGAAAATGTTATAATCACGACAGACAGGAAATACTATATGATGTATAACAACAAAGAGCATTGAGTCTCAGCACACTTATGTGAGTCTGGATGAGATATACATATAGGTTGTGGTTTCATTGGGATAAGGAAACATTTCTACTCTTCAAAGAGGTAACTCAACACTGAGTAGAAGGATGTACAAGAACAATAACTTGCCCATTATATAACAATCTGATAATAAATATAGAATATACAATACCTATTATATAACAATGTGATATAAATATATAATATATACCTTACCGATTACATAACAATGTTATATAAATGTATAATATACCATACCCATTATATAATGATGTGATATAACTATAGAATACGCCATATCCATTATAAAACAATGTGATATACATATAATAATATACCATGCCCATTATATAATAATCTGATATAAATATATAACAATGTGATATACATATATAATATACCATGCCCATTATATAACACTATGATATAAATATATAATATAACATACCCAAATAGAACGTTGTGATATAAATATGGAACACACCATGCCCATTATATACCGATGTGAAATAAATATGGAATATACCATGCCCATTATATAACAATGTGATATATATATAGTATATACCATACCCATATAGAACGATGTGATATAAATATGGAATACATCATGCCCATTATATACCGATGTGAAATAAATATGGAATATACCATACCAGTTATATAACAATGTGATATAAATATATAATATGCTATACCTATTATATAACGATGTGATTGGACAAATGGTTTTCGAGTAATGCTCTAAACAACAAATCATTGCGCAAAAAAAAGGGAGATAACTCTAAAGTTAGTGTGGCAAGAGTTATCATGCTTGTGCACAACACACCTTTGGGTCGTGGTCTATGCATGTATGAAGTTTCATGAACACATGTCAAAGGGTGTTCGAGTTGTCATCCGGAGACAAAATCAGGGCGTGAAAAAACAAAGGGAGATAACGCTAAAATAAGTTAGGCAAGAGTTGTCATTCTTACGCGTGACACACCTTTGGGTGATGGTCTATGCATGTGTTAAGTTTCGTGAAAAGATTCAAAAGGGTGTTCGAGTTATGCTCCTGACACGAAATCATTGCGCAAAAAAACAAAGGGAGATAACTAATAAATTAGTGAGACAAGAGTTGTCATTCTTGCACATGACACACCTTTGGGTCGTGGTCTATACATGAGTGAAATTTCATGAAAATATTCTAAAGGGTGTTCAAGTTAGGCTCTGGACACGAAATCAGTGTAATGAATGATGTGAAATATAATGATTTGATATAAATATACAACATGCCATGCCCATTATATAACGATGTGATATATTTATGCCATGCCCATTATATAACGATGCGATATAAATATGAAATATACCATGCCCATTATATAGCAATGTGATATAAATATAGAATATGCCATGCCCATTATATAACGATGTGATATAAATATGGAATATGCCATGCCCATTATATAACAATGTGATATAAATATAGAATATGCCGTACCCATTATATAACAATGTGATATGAATATAGAATATACCATGACCATTATATAACAATGTACATGTAATATAAAAATAGAATATGCCATGCCCATTATATAACGATGTGATATAAACATGGAATATGCCATACCCATTATATAACAATGTGATATAAATATGGAATATGCCATGCCCATTATATAACAATGTAATATAAATATAGAATATACCATGACCATTATATAACGATGTAATATAAATATGGAATATGCCATGCCCATTATAAAACGATGTGATATAATATAGAATATGCCATGCCCATTGTATAACAAATTTGGAGTATATCATACCCATTATATAACGATGTGATATAAATATAGAATATGCCATGCCAATTATATAACATTGGGATATAAATATAGAATATGCCATGCCCATTATATAACGATGTGATATAAATATATGGACAAAGGGTTTTCGAGTAATGCTCTAAACAACAAATCAGTTCACAACAAAATAAATGGTGATAACTCGAATGTTAGTGCGACAAGAGTTGCCATGCTTGTGCATAACACACCTTTCGGTCGTGGTCTATGCATGTGTGAATTTTCATGAACATATTCTAACGGGTGTTCGAGTTATGCTCCAGAAAAGAAATCAGTGAATACAAAAAAAGGAGATAACTCGAAAATGAGGTAAGAGTTATCATCCTTGCACATCTTTCATTGAAGAAAAATACATGTGCATGCCCCACCTACTGTATTGATAGTGAAAGGCAAAACTGCAAAATTCTACATTAAGTACAAAAAGAGGAGATAATCCAAGCTATGACCGGGGGTTGAATACAACATTTATATCAATTTTGCGCATCTACACATCATAAGGAAGCAACATGCCAAGTATCAAGCTTCCAGCTATTATAAGTTAATAGATTTAAGAGTTACAAGGCAAACTTGTGAAATTTTAAGTTCAAAAGGGGGAGATAATCCATGACAGAGGGTAAACAAAAACAGTATTATATATTCATCTGAATATTAATTACCAGATGGCCGCGGCCCGCATGTCGAGCCTGCCGAGGCATTTGATGGTCTCAGAGTGTATTTATTTGAAGTTTGGATTAAGGGCTGTGGAGATATAAGGTATGCAAAAGCTTAGAATGAAAATATGGATGATAATAAAGAATTATTGGAAGTAAATCGGACTAAGTGTTCTGAAGATATAAGGTATGTAAAAACTTTAACACAAATTTGTCATTTGAACTTGACCTTGGGCATGTGGACCGCATGGGCAGGCTATAGAATGAAAATATGGATGATGAAAATGAAGTATTGGAAGTTGGAAGTAAATTGGAGTAACAATTGTGGAGATATAAGGTATGTAAAAACTTTAACGCAGATTTTAATAATATGCAAACTTCTATGTAACCTGACATTGACGTTGGGGCACAGGGGCCGCATGAGTGGAACACAGAATAATATATGGATGATGACCAGTACTCATATGAAGTTTCAAGCAAATCTGACTTACGGTTACAGAGATAGTAGGTATCTGAAAACTTTAACACAAATTTTGACAAAAATTTAACACAAACTTCCAAGTCATTTGACCTTGACCTTAGGACACAGGGGCCGCACGAGTGGGATACAGCATGAATATATGGATGATGACTGATAGGCATTTGAAGTTTCAAGTCAATGTGACTTAGGACTGCAGAGATATAAGGTATTTAAAAACTTTAACGCAGCTTTCGAACGGACGGACAGACGTACGCACGTACGGACGCACGGATGCACGGACGTCATTTATGATCACTATGTCTCGCTTTCCGCAAGCGGGCTCGACGATAAATAGAGGATCTTACATATGATTTAATATGATATTTATTAAACGGGTTTACTGATTTCATAAGAAACAAGGCTATGACGAGTTTCCTTTGATATCAGTCAACGAGTTAAAAGTTAAATAAATATCATATTACATCATCACAAATGTTAGATTATATTTATTACATAAGCATAGTATTGCATAATCACATACATTGAAGCTATTCTGGTCACCAACCTGTTTTCTGTAATGAGCTAATTTGCATATCTACATGTATTACACTAGTGTAATATGACTTTTATTACACTGTGTTATTACACTGTGCGTGCCCGTTTTATGCAATAAGTGGATACAATAGTATCATGCACGGCAATACAACTTACGCCGCTTGTGTTTCGTTTTCTTTTTTGGTTTTGGTGTCCGTTCTTCCTGTTTCTGTTTTTCCTGCAAATTAACCCATTGGAATCTAAGGATATAATATTTTTTGTTCAAAAGAAATCTGATTTCTCAACACCAATCGCATATTTCACCAACATTACAGAGTATACTTATATTGCTAAGTACACTTTGAGGGAGACATTTGTTATTATACTCAATTTATTACATTATCACAGCCATTTTGGTTGTGATAATGTAATACATTCAGAATATTAATTCTGCATACTTTTGATCATCAATTATATGCAGTCGTTAGCTCTATATGAAATAATGCATTTCGGGAAAAATAAATGATTACTCCCTCAAAGTATACTTAGCAAGATAAGTATGCTTAGCAATTTGGTGAAATATGCTACGGATGGTCGCGGCCCGCATGTGACGAGGCATTTGATGGTCTCAGAATGTATTTATTTGAAGTTTGAATTAAGGGTTGTGGAGATATAAGGTATACAAAAGCTTTAACGCAAATCTTATGAAGTCATAAGGTATACAAAAGCTTTAACGCAAATCTTATGAAGTCATTTGACCTTGATCGTGGGCATGTTGACCGCATGTATGGGCTATAGAATGAACATATGGATGATAAAAAATAATTATTTGATAAAATAGCAGTAAGTGTTCTGGAGATATAAGGTATGTCAAAACTTTAACACCAATTTCAAAGTAATTTGACCTTGACCTTGGGCATGTGGACCACATGGGCATGCTATAGAATGAAAGTACGGATGATGAAAAGGAAGTATTGGAAGTTTGAAGTAAGTTGAAGTAACGATTGTGGAGATATAAGGTACGTAAACTCGTTAATGCAGATTTTATAAAGCAAAATTCAATATGACCTTGACCTTGACCTCGGAGCACAGGGGCCCCATGAGTGGGACACAAAATGAATATTTGGATGATGACCAAGAAGCATACGAAGTTTGAAGCAAATCTGACTTACGGTTACAGAGATAGTAGGTATCTGAAAACTTTAACGCACATTTTGACCTTGACCGTGGGCACAGGGGCCGCATGGGTGGGATACAACATGAATATATGGATGATGACTAATAAGCATATGAAGTTTCAAGTCAATGTGATTGAAGGTACTTAAAAACTTTAACGCAGATTTCGGACGGACGGACGGATGTACGGACGTGCAGACGTTATTGTGATCACTATATCTCGCTTTCCACAAACGGGCTCGACAAAATGTATATTTGAACCGGTTCAAATGAGTGGTAACAACATATACTTTCGAGAAGAAATGAGGAAAGTACTGATTTGTTTTTTTAGAATAGTTCATACTCCTTTAATAGTATCCCGTCCGCAATGGGTTAATAAAAGAACAATTGAACTATCAGTAAAATTTTGTTTATAAATTATGATGTCACCCTATTGAAATCGGCAGCCAGTTTTGACTTACGAGACTATTCTTTGGACAGCCATACTTCCCAAGTTAAAAATAACATGTCCATTTCAGTTACTTAGGTTCGAAAGGGTTAATATAAAGAACCATTGAACTATCAGTAAAGTTTTGTTTATTATGATGTCAACCCTACTGAAATCGGCAGCCAGTTGTGACTTATGAGACTAATCTTGGAACAGCAATATTTCCCAAGATGCATCTTTTATCCCTGTCAATCCTAAATAACTGGGATGGACTGTAATATGCTAATTGCAGGACCAATCCAGTAATCACAAAATGATTTTCAGACGAGCTCTTTTTCTATTAATTAATATAAAAATTACTTGCAAAAAGCAAAAAAAGCACCCTCTTCTTATAGTCTGAAAGTCATTTTGTGATGATTGGATAGTTCCTTAGATTAAAATATCACAGTCCATTCCAGTATTTTAGGGTTGAAAGGGTTAAATAGTTACTATTTTTTACATTTTTTTTTATAATATTTTTAGGGTCAGCACGACACCTAACCAGCTTTTTCTGTCGGTAATGCTGGGCGACTTATACGTAAGACAGAAGATTCTGGTTACACTGGAAACATTCATGGCATTACACCATGCTAAAACATGCTAGGTGAAGCACCAATAGAACACCGTAAACAATCGTACCGGAATAGCCATGTATGCCTGTGTCCCTTCCAGCCATTCAACATCGGGATCATTTGAATTCTCCTTGGCTGCCATTTTGTTAGCCTTCTCAATGTTGCGGACGGTCTTCGCAAGTCGATCTTTGTCCTCTTGTGTCTGGAATACATGTGACTAGATACATACACGTGTATCCCTATGACCTTTTAGTTGAATGGACGTAAAAACACATTCAATCAAACCAATGAACCCAGTTTTGTCATATCTCGGCATAAATGACTGTCTGTCAGACTATGCAGATGTAATTAAGGTGATCAGCCAGAATTACAGTGGAACCTCTTGACACCCAATGGCCGTCCCATCTTTAGGCCACGATGTGAAAAAATCAGGCTTATTGGCTTGATTCAATGAGGTATTACGCCTGTTCAATAGCAAGGTCAGGAATACAGCTGTATTGGAGAAGATTACAAACATAATAGTGAAAATAGTAAAATTCGAAACATATTTACTTTTGCATTGACAATAGAACATACTGACTGTGATTGGCGTTATGGGGCTAATGGGATTTGTGACCATTGTAAATACTGACAATTAGCCGACTCCTGTAGCTTGAGAATGAACTTTATTGCTTGACAGGTGTTTCATTGATAGAATGACAACAGTGCGTATCCTGAACAGACAGTGCAGAAGAAACATACTAGCAAAAAGTATCTATTTAACAGATAATTGACAAAGATCGGAAAAAATAGACAAATGTTAATTTTTTTCAGAAAATGTCCAGAATAACATTAGGAGTAGCATATCGAAACTCCTCACGAATCTCACTGGAGCTTAAAGGGACTTCGTCACAAATGTAACTCTGAAGATACATTTCACAAATACTGTAGAGATATATTGGTGAATATTCTATGAGCACCGTCACAACTTGTCCTTGGTCATAAACATGCGTTTGTCAGCTTAATCATCACATTTGTATGTCAACTTTCGATGTCGTTAACAGCAAGTCGAGGAAATTCCATGCACATCTTAATTTGATCCTATTGCGTCATCATCTGGACATCATGTTAGTAGTAGCGTATTTTCTTTCACCAATTCATAGTTACATGTAGCACCGACTCACATTTGCATAAATATCTTCCTTTCATCGATGTACATCATATGATCATACCATTCACATTTTCTACAGTACTGACTTGATGGGATGTAGAAGTAATATTGTTTCCATTGCACATGTTGATCAGAGCCTGCACAGTTTGCTACACCCTTTGGGAAGCATTCCTTTTACTACCTATAATGATAACTATTCATTTTTTATCAGATTGCAAGAGAGTGCGAACTGATCAGGAGCAACATTGGTTAGGAAACTCGATAAGACCCGTTTTCTTATGGTGTTTCACAATTGAGATATACCACGTGATTCTTTACTTAAAAACATGTGCCGTTTTTTATGAAATATATTCACAGAAACTGTGGTAATTTCTGTAAATGATGCTGAAAGTAGACACATTTTTCATACGAAATGCGGAATTATATTACACATTTGCTCTGACAATTTCGTCAACTTTTGACGTCATTTATGGAAAATATTGTAAATGTCGCACATGTTCTTAGGTACGAAATCACATGCCATGTCTCAAATTACAAGTAATCAAACCTTGGCACAAGACAGGGCGAGTACGATCTTCTTGAATGAGAGGTCATACTTTTGCTGAACTAATAATGACTTTGCCCAGATCTCCAGCGCTTCCGCATTGTTGTAATCGTATTCACAGTATTTATTGAGAACTGAAATCATAGAAACGGGCCAGTTATTGTGGGGAAATCATAGGCAATGGTATGTTATTTTGATGAAATCATAGACGAGGGCCAGTTATTGTGATGAAATCATAGAGAAGGGTCTGTCATTGTGATGAAATCATATACAAGGGTATGTTATTGTGAAAACAATCATAGACACTGGTCTGTTATTGTAATTAAATCATAGACAAGCGTCTGTTATTGAGATGAAATCATATTCAAGGGCCTGTTATTGTGATCGAATCATAGACAATGGTCTGTTATTGTAAGGAAATCACAGAAAATAGTCTGTTATTGTGATGAAATCAAAGACAAGGGCCAGTTATTGTCATGAAATCATAGAAAATGGTCTGTTATTGTGATCAAATCATAGACAAGGGTCAGTTATTGTGATGAAATCATAGCCAAGAGCCAGTTATTGTGATGAAATCTTAGACAAGGGTATGTTATTCTGATGAAGTCAGAGACAAGGGCCTGCTATTGTTATGAAATCATAGACAATGGTATGTTATTATGATGACATCAAGGACAATGGTCTGTTATTGTGATGAAATCATAGACAAGGGCCTGTTATTTTCATGAAGTCATAGACAATGGTATGTTATTGGGATGAAATCATAGACAATGGCCTGTTATTGTGATGAAATACTGGACAAGAGCCTGTTATTGTAATGAAATCATGGACAAGAACCTGTTATTGTGATGAAATCATAGACAAGGACATGTTATTTTGATGAAATCATGGTCAAGAGCCTGGTGTTGTGATGAAATCATAGACAATGGCCTGTTATTATAATGAAATCATGGACAAGAGCCTGTTATTGTGATGAACTCATATACAATGGTCTGTTATTATGATGAAGTCATAGACAATGGTCTGTTATTTTGATGAAATCATAGACAAGAGCCTGTTATTGTGATGAAATATAGACAAGGATCTGTTATTGTTATGAAATCATAGACAATGGTCTGTTATTGTGATGAAGTCATAGATAATAGCCTGTTATTGTGATGAAATAGTAGACAAGGACCATTTATTGTGATGAAATCATAGACAAGAGCATGTTGTTGTGATGAAACATAAACAAGGATCTGTTATTGTGATGAAATCATAGACAATTATCTGTTATTGTGAGGAAATCATAGACAAGGGCCTTTTATTGTCATGAACTGATATACAATGGTCTGTTATTATGATGAAGTCATATACAAGGGTATTAGTCCGTTGTAGTATGTTAAATATAATTCGTTCGTCGGATATTTTTGGGGATTAGGTACACTATATATTTTTGAAATGAAAATTGGACGAGTTCTCCGAAAGTCGATGTTGCGATTTGCGGAAATAACTTTTTACACCTCGATTTTGAATTTCAAAATGGCCGCCATGAAAAAAGAAAATCTCGTTATGTCGCTTTTATACGAGACATTTTCTCAAAATGAATTGCGAATTTCAGATTTTCAATCAATCTTTTAATCTGATTAATATATTTTTAAATTGAAACATAAAACTTATGACATTACCTACCCGTATAGAATCCTAATTTTATAAGGTTTGGCACAGTCTCCGTTCACTAAATTTGCTTGTAAACTAAACATGCAGCTGCAAATTATGCACATGCTATACTACGATCATTGCAGACCCAAATCCATCTGCGTGTGCGTACATGCTGATATAGGTC
This sequence comes from Conchocele bisecta, assembly GCA_029237695.1. Lineage (NCBI taxonomy): Eukaryota > Metazoa > Mollusca > Bivalvia > Lucinida > Thyasiridae > Conchocele > Conchocele bisecta. The sequence continues at coordinate 57,215,809 of CM055268.1, forward strand.
GCATAAACCCCAATGCACCCATTAAAATTGAACTCGCGTTGTTATTACAATACTTGGTTAGTGATTGATAGTACAACGTTTCGCGTTACGACGTTAGCGTTGTTAAATACATACGGCTCAATATCCGTATGGTGGGAACATTACATTCACGTGCCACCTTATGACGCGGCAAGAAATTAAATATCGAATTGTATTTCAATTCATATTAGTTGCTATATCGACTAACCCTCCATTACTATGTATATTGCAGTATATATTTGATCGTCAGGTGCGCATCGTGTGTCAAGCAGACACGGTGTAGAAAGGACCGTTGGTTGTTCGACCACAGTCTGAGACTTATAAACGTATGCTTGATGCCATACAGGAACTGTCACATTTCCAAGACGGCAATTTTGCACATCTCAACCAACGACTCACGAGCGATGCACGTGCTACCGATGTAAGATATCACAAGCAATGCTGTAATGTGTACTACATCCTAAGGGAAGCTGAAAATGAATGCAACCAAGAAAGACCAAATAACTCGTGGCAAAACGCATGTCCAATTGAGTGGCTAAATTTAATTGATAGAGAATGAGAGATTATCGATGGCAGACATTTAAATCACTTACTTGAACTCATTAGGTGTCGAACAAGTGGCGAAATAATGTCCTAAATACAACATAAAATGGCTCAAATAGATAGTTATGCGTGTGTTGCCCCATTTTAATGTGTACTCCAAAAGGACAGACCGAAGTCTGCCGTTTTCTATTCTATGCAAGGCGAACGTATGTCTAGATTCATAAGCAGAATTGTTGATAAAAGTATTCATGGAACCAGCACCACTGACGACGTGCCTGTTGAACTTCATTCACTGATCAGGTGGGCTATTGTGGGCACCCTCCGTGAATTGGAAAATGTAGTCCGCACGTTCACACGTTCTTGGATTAGGATTGGCTGTCTGACATAAAACCAGGATCGAGAAGTTTATCGATTGGCTGTCTGACATAAAACCAGGATCGAGAAGTTTATCGATCTTCTACGTGCAAATAACTGCTGTATACCACACGACCGGGTACTCAGTATTGACACATCACTTGCAAACGCTGTGGTTGACAACATGAACCAGCTTGGTGCACTGTATATACCACCGTTTATTAAGAAAGGTATATTTGTGTGTTATGCAGTTGACAATGCTGACTATCTGGAAGACACACTTGATGGAAAAAGAACTACACATAATACAAGTACCGTGATATTTCAGAAAGACAGTGATCAGGGGATCCGATCACGCTACCTGTGTGCATACAGAATGAAAGTAGCATAACGGTAATTCCGTACCACATACCGATCGTACCGTGTAGTAAGCATAAACCACCGTGACAGTCGCCGTCGTCACCAGAGGCTGACATATTTTGTTCAAAGTCAGTGCTGCTGGTATTGATGACACACAAAAAGTTGCATTGGCTTATCTCTTACATATAATCTCGACTCATGGGAGTAACAAATGCGCACCTGGTCTGATTCCTCGCTGATCAGGATACTTTTTATCATTCTCTGTAACTCGATAATTGACACGAATTGGGGCCATGCCTATTTTTCCGGAATTAGCACACGACTGATCAACTCTAATTAACCAATTAGTTGTTGGAAAAGATCATCCATATGTGGTCTCATGTGATATGGCCCTATCGAAAAGATAGTTAAGATCATTGATTCGAACCTCCAATATAAAGAAACAGGTTATGCCAGTGCCGGGAGAGTTGCACGTCGTTATAGCGTAGAATCTTCAATTTAAAGCTCTGGAATCGATAATGCATGGCTATAAGCAGATGTGTATGGACCAGCAACTACAAGAGAACGCTTGAAAGCTCAAGGAAATTCTCTCTATCACCTGACCATCATACGTATGTCCCTCAAGAATAAGTACCCCAAATATTGAAGATGTACACATCGGGAAATAGTAAACAAACGATATGTGTTTAAATTGACTGATTAAAGGAAACAAAATATATGCATGGACGGCTAATGATAATAACACAGTCGAGCAGGGCTGTTTATATGAGGAAGGCTATTGGAGAGTATGGGTTTACACTGATCACAAGGTCACTCTTTCACCAAATGGATCAGTACTCACATGCAATGGTAAATTGAAGTTGATACACGCACCTCAAGAGATGCCAACTAACGTAAAATTGCCATTTCCGATGGAATGATATCTGTACAAAAGCTGGAAATGTAATCCGCAAACATACAGACAGTTAAAGATCTCAGCAAATGTTTCATCAATAGACTAATGCAAGACGTGGTAAACTATTATACATGTATATACAACGAATACGCCATGAAGACTGCAATCATAGACATTGGGAACAAAGGACAGCCACATGTACAGTACCAGGTTAAGGATGGCACAAAACTTAAGCACATCTCCATGAAACGAGTCCTGTCCCATTGGAAGACGAAAGAAGACCTACCAACTTGCTTGGCAAATAAGACGCATAGCACACAGGTCCGAAACAGAGAAAGGCACGATCGTCTCTGCAAATGGAAAGACAGTGTGCAACTGTGAAATACTGTTTGAAAGCAATAACCACGAGGAGGCTTACACTTTGATAATTGACCATGCAATATTGGCTAAGGTTCGGAATCAAACTAATGTCAAATTAATGAAATACACCCCGGACACTGACGCACTAGTTCTGTTAACATGAAAGTACAGCCTCTTACGCAGTGGTACATCAATTTCAATGGTATCGGGGTTGGTGATATTCGGTCTTATGGACGGAAAGCAAGGAAAATGCATTGCCAGCGTTACATGCTTTCTCTGACGCAGACACTACGTAACAGGGAGAAGGTGTCGTAGATGCCTTCCAGATGTTGCTCGACTGTGATTCCGTCTAAGATCTAACATTCGACACGTTGGCTGAATTTGTTTTCCGGGCCTATCTTCCAAAGGGTGTCAACATTACCCTCATACCTGAGCAGACCGGAATATGATGACAAGCTACAGTTGCTCAGCAGGTACACATTGCTAGTGTTGGACATGTATATTATCAGGACATTGATGTTTGCATACATCCACACACATCGGACATTTCCCCAGTACGTATGGTAATTATTAAAATGGTCAGATGACAGTCACGCCGCGTTAGCATACACATATCTTTGTAAGTGTAGTACAGAACGAAGAATGATGAGGATACTCATCTTGAGAATGCCATTCTATCTGAAGTTGACGGTGATTCTGATGAAAGAACCATTGCCGAACAACATAAGCGACCGTGACAGTAACGTTTGGAGTGCATACATTTGTATGTAATGTTAAATCTGCACCCGAAAAGACATTATCGGAACACTTGAACAACTGATGTATTAGACAAGACATTATCGAAACACTTGAACAACTGATGTATTATTTGATTGTCTATATATTCTACATTCACTCATGCTGTTGTGAGCATCGTCCTCGCCACATGTATATTTAACAATACAGCTAATAAATGATATAACCAGTTGTACATGTTATGTGAGGTACATATGTATCCTAAAACATCACATACCAAGGGTAATTGAAGATAGTATATCATTTTCCATGTGCTACCTTCTAAGGGACACGGACACGTGTTCTTCACGTGCATACATGTATATACGTATATGTGCGATTATACATTTCACAGTATGTATATTTGTATACTAAATACACGTACAGTCTGTTGTAATTACAATGGCCGTGTACATTGTAAAAACATATAATCAAATTCCTCAACCATAGTTCAACTGATATGCCCACACTTACCTATATGTATAACGTGGCGGCCATCTCGAAAATCGCGGCTATTTTACAAGCTTCTCTCTGTTATATTATATTTGACTTCCTGATAACGTATTAATCACTACAAGTATGCGATTTTCACATTTAAACCAATAGTATATGTTACTTAAGTGGGGATATATAGCAAAACTAGGTAAAATATGGTGGCAATTTTGATGGCAATTTTGAATTTCAAAATGGAGGTAGAAAACTTTATTTCCGCAAATCGCAACAACGATTTTCGGATTCCTCGTTCAATTTCCATTTACAAAATATATAGAGCAACAAATCCCCAAGAAAATCCGACGAAAATACATAACAAGACGGACTATATGTTATTGTGATGAAATCATAGAAAATGGCCTGTCATTGTGATGAAATCATGGACAAGAGCCTGTTATTCTGATTAAATCATAGGCAAGGGCCTGTTATTATGATGAAATCATAGACAAGAGCATTTGTTGTGATGAAACATAGACAAGGATCTTATTGTGATGAAATCATAGAGAGTGATCTGTTATTGTGATTAAATCACAGACAAGGGCCTGTTATTGTGATGACATCATTGACAAGAGCATGTTGTTGTGAGGAAACATAGACAAGGATCTTATTGTGATGAAATCATAGACAATCATCTGTTATTGTAAGGAAATCATAGACAAGGGCCTGTTATTGTCATGAACTCATATACAATGGTCTGTTATTATATTGAAGTCACAGACAAGGGTATGTTATTGTGATGAAATCATAGACAATGGCCTGTTATTGTGATTAAATCATGGACAAGAGCCTGTTATTGTGATGAAATCTTAGACAATGGCCTGTTATTGTGAGGAAATCATAGACAAAGGCCTGTTATTGTGATGAAATCATAGACACGGGTCTGTTATTGTGATGAAATCATAGACAAGGGTCTGTTATTATGATGAAATAATAGGCAATGGTCTGTTATTGTCATGAAATAATAGACAATGGTATGTTATTGTGATGAAGTCATAGACAATGGTATGTAATTGTGATGAAATCGAAGACAATGGCTTGTTATTGTGATGAAAAATCATTGACAAGAGCCTGTTATTGTGATGAAATCATAGACAATGGCCTGTTATTCTGATGAAATCATGGTCAAGCAGCCTGTTATTGTGATGAAATCATAGACAGATCATAGCTGAGTTATGTGATGATATATGAAACAGTGGTATGTTATGAGATGACTGCATGCAATAGATAGGTATGCAAGGGAAGTTATTGATGAAATCATAGACAATGGTATGTTATTGTAGAAAATAGCAAGGTATGTTATGAAATACATAGGACAATGGTATGTTATTGTGAGGAAAACTAGCAAGGGAAGTTTATGTAGAAATCAATAGTAATTGTGAGAAATACAAGTGATTGAAATCATAGTAGCAATGAAATGGGTAATGTTATGAAATCATAGAACAATGGTTATGTCATTAATGTGAGGGAAATCATAGAAACATGGCAATGTTATTGTGAGGAAATCATAGCAAATAGTGATGAAAATCATAGACAAGGGTGTTATTGCGATGAAAACAATAGCGTGTTATTGTGATGAAATCATAGACAAGGTAAGTTATTGTGATGAAATCATAGACAACAAAGGGTCTGTTATTGATGTAGCATGCTGTTATTGTATGAAAATCATGACAAAGGGTCTGTATTGATGAATCATATACGGTGTTATTGTGATGAAATATAGAAAGGTCCGTTATGTAGAAATCAGACAAGTGTAGATGTAAAACATGCAATCTGTTAGTGATGATCATGACAGGGCGTTATGTATGATAAGCATGTGTTATGTAAAATACAGAAGTGTATTCTAATGGAAAATCATAGACACGGGTCTGTTATTGTGATGAAATCAAAGACAAGTGTATTTTATATGATCATAGACAAGACAGATATGGTGATGATAAACCATATAAGTGTTAATGGTGATGTCATAAATCGGGTGTAATGTGATGAAATATAGAAGAGTGTTATTGGATAAATCATAGACGAAGGTGTTATGTGAAACAGCAAGTATATTGATTAAATCATAGACTCTGTTATTGTATGAAATCAAGACAAGTGCTGTATGATGAAACATGGACAGACTGTTATTGATAAATCATAGACAGATCTGTTATGCGATGAAATCATAGACATGTCTGTTAAGTGATGAAATCATAGTAAGAGAAAGTTATTGATAAATCATAGACCGTCTTATTGTGATGAAACATAGATATAGTAGTTAATGGATAAAATCATAGGATAGGTTGTTATAGTGATGAAATCATAGTCACAAAGATAATGCGATTAAAATCATAGAGAGGGTGTTATTGAGATGAAATCATAGACACGGGTCTGTTAATGTGATGGAATCATATATCGGTGCCTGTTTTAATTGTGATGAAAATAAAAATAGAGGAGGTTCTGTTTATTTGAAGAAATCATAAAGACAAGGTGTATGAAATATTATGGTGAAAACATGGACAATGGTGGACGTTGTTATTGTGATGAAATCATAGACACGTCCTGTTACTGTCATGAATCACAGATCGGAATGGCCTGTATGTGATGAATAATCATGGACGAGAGCCTGTTATTCTGATGAAATCATAGACACGGGTCTGTTATTGTGATGAAATCATAGACAAGAGCTATTGTTGATAAAGGTGATGAAAAATTCATGGTACGTAGAGACTGTTATTTTGATGAAATCATAGAACACGGGTCTGTTTGAATCATTTGTGATGAACCATATGATAATAGCTAGTTTATGTGATGAAACTCATATATAAGGGCCAAGATTATTGTGATGAAATCATAGTCAGAAGATGTTATTTGCGATTAAATCATAGACGCTGGTCTGTTATTGTGATGAAATCATAGTCCAATGAGATAGTTATTGCGATTAAATCATATTGAGCCGGGTCGGTTTTATTGATGAAATGATAGAAACATAGACAAGTGCTAGATTATGGTGATGAAATCATGGACGAGAGACAGTTATTTTGATGACATCATAGCAACACGGGTCATGTATAGTGATGAAACCATTAGGATAATAGCTTAGTTATGGTGATGAAAATCATATATAAGGGCCTGTTTTTATTGTGATGAAATCATAGTCAAGGAGATAGTTATTGCGATTAAATCATAGACCAATGGGTCTGTATTGATGTATGAAATCATAGTCAAGAGATAAGAAATTTTATAAGCGATTACTCATTATAAACGCGGTCTGTTATTGTGATGAAATCATAGTCAAGAGATAGTTATTGCGATTAAATGGACAAGAGAGTGTTATTGTGATGAAATCATAGACACGGGTCTGTTATTGTGATGAAATCATAGACAAGGGTATGTTATTATGATGAAATCATAGACAATAGCATGTTATTGTGATGAAATCATAGACACGGGTCTGTTAATGTGATGGAATCATATATCGGTGCCTGTTATTGTGATGAAATAATAGAGGAGGTTCTGTTATTGTGATGAAATCATAGACAAGGGTATGTTATTATGGTGAAATCATAGACAATGGTCTGTTATTGTGATGAAATCATAGACAATAGCATGTTATTGTGATGAAATCATAGACACGGGTCTGTTAATGTGATGGTAAATCAATATCTTCTGGTGCCTGATTAACGTGATGAAATAAATAGAGGAGGGTCTGTTATTGTAATGAAATCATAGACAATAGCTAGTTAGTGTGATGAAATCATAGACACTAGCTAGTTAGTGTGATGAAATCATAGACAAGAGTCTGTTATTGTGATGAAGTCATAGCCAAGGGCTTGTTATTGTGATGAAATCATTGACAAGAAGCTGTATATTGTGAGATAACATAGACAAGGCCTGATTATATTTGATGAAAATCATGGTCAAGAGCTGTTATTGTGATGAAATCATTGACAATGGTCTGTTATTATGTGAAATCATAGACAAATGTGTTAGGTGATTTGTGAGTTATCGTAGGAACAGAGCCTGTTATTGTGATGAAATCATAGACAATAGAGCAAGGGTTATGTAATTATTGAAAATCATAGACAAATGGTCTGTTTATTGGGTGAGAAATCAATAAGACAGTATGAAAGATGAGGGATGAAATCGAAGGACACTGGCTTGTTATGTGAAAAATGAAATGAGGAAGAGGGCCTGTTATTTTGAATGAAATCATAGACAGCTTTAATAGTGTGAACAAATATGGACATAGCAGTTATTGTGATGAAATCATAGACAAGAAAGTCCTGTTATGTGATGAAATCATTAGACAAAAGCCTTTGTTTATTGTGTTAAAACATAGAACAAAGGCCTGTTATAAAGTCATGGGAATCATTTTAGGAAACAATGGTCCTGTTATTGTGAGAAATCAAGACAAATATCTTTATTGTGGTGAAATCGAAGACAATGTTTAATTGTATTTATTTGTGATGATGATTGAAATAAAGAACTGCATTTATTTTGATGAAATCATAGACTAGTCCCTGTTATTGGTGATGTCAATAACATTATTGGTAATTGAAGATGATAGAACACATTGGCTGTTATTGCGATGGAAATCATTGGAAAGAGCCTGTTATTTTGTGAAATCATCATTTGACAATGGTCTGTTAGTAGTGATGAAATCATAGACAATGGTATGTAAAAATTGTGATGTTAAATCGTAGACAGCTGTTAATTTGTGATGAAAACATAGACAAGGGCCATTATTGGTGATGAAAATCAAATAGACAAAGGAATTGGTTATTGTGAGGGTTATGTAGACACGACCAATTATTGTGTGAAAATCATTGAAACAGGGCCTGTTATGAGAAATCATAGACACAATTGGTATGTTAATCCAATGTGAGTTAAACCGTAGAACAAGGGTCTGTTAAATGCGGATGGAAATCATGGTCCAAGAGCCTGTTATTGTGATGAAATCATTGACAATGGTCTGTTATTTTGTTGAAATCATAGACAATGGAGTATGTTTATTGTGTAGTTAACGTAGACTAAGATCTAGTTAATAGTAAGGATAAAACATAGACAAGCCAGTTATTCTGATGAAATCATAGACATGTATGAAATTAATAAGGTGATGGTTACCGTATGACAAGGGTCTGTTATATTGTGGGTTGAAATCATAAAGACAATGGAAATGTTATTGTGATTTATCGTAGAACAAAGAGCGTTTAATGAGTGAAATCATAAGAAACAGGGCCCCTGTTATACTGATGAAATCATAACATTGTATGTTATTGGTGAGTTAAAATCGTAGGAAACAAAAAAAAAGAGGGCCTGTTATTGTGATGAAATCATAAGACAATTGGCCTGTTATCCAGGGATGAAATCATAGACAATGGTATGTTATTGTGAGTTACCGTAGAAAACCAGGGTCTTGTAATGCGATGAAATCATGGTCAAGAGCTGTTAATGTGATGAAATCATGAACAATGGGTCTGTTAAATTGTGTGAAATCCAAAAATACAATTGTATGTTATTGGGTGAGGTTAATCGTAGACACCGTTCTGTATGAAACAAATCATAGACAGGCTGTTATTATCGATGAAATCAAATAGGACATGTTATGTTATGAAAGTTAACCGTAGACAAGAGTCCTGTTTATGTGATGAAAATCATAGACTAAGAAGCATGTTTATTGTCATGAAATCATAGACAATGGTTCTGGTGTATGGTGATGAAATCAAGGACAAGGGTATGTAATTGTGATGAATATCTGAAGACAAGTGGCATTGTTTATTAAGTGATGAAATCATAGACAATGGCCTGTTATTCTTCTGATAGAAATCATGTCAATAGCCTGTTATATTGTGATGAATCAATTAGACAAAGGGTGCTATTATATTAGTGATAAGAAATCATAGACAATTGTGATGTTATTGTGAGAAAATCGTAGGCAAGGGAAATGTTATTGTATGAAATCATTAGTCAATGGTATGTTTATGTGATGAAAGTCAAAATAAGACAATGGTATGTTATGTGAGGAAATCATAGACAATGGGAATGTATTAGTGATGAAATCATAGACAAGGGAATGATATAAGTGATGAAATCATAGACAATGGTATGTTATTGTGAGAAATCGTAGGCAATGGCCTGTTAATTGTATGATATATCAGACCAATGGTCTGCTAATTGTGATGAAGTCATATACAAGGGTGGATGGTAATGTGATGAAATTTATAGACAAGGGGTCAGTTATGTGAAGAAATCAATGACAAGGGCCTGTGATTGGGAGTGAAATCATAGACAAAAGGGTATGATGTCCGTTATGAAATCATGGACAAATGGGTCTGTTATTTGTGATGAACCATCATAGATCAGGGCATGTTACTCCGTCATGAAAATCACGACAATGTGGCCTGTTATTAGTGATGAAAATCATGACGAGAGGCCTGTTATTTCTGATGAAAGTCATAGTACACCCGTGGTCTGTAGTTGTGATGAAAAAATCATAGACAAGTGCTAGTTATGGTGATGAAATCATGGACGAGAGACTGTTATTTTGATGAAATCATAGACACTGTCTGTTATTGTGATGAAACCATAGATAATAAAAGCTAGTTAATGGCCGTGAAGATGATCATAAATAAAGAAGGGCCCTGTTTAGTGTGATGAAACTCATAGAGGGCCGGGCGGGTCTGTTATTGTGATGAAATCATAGTGGCGGGTCTGTTATTGTGATGAAATCATAGTCAAGAGATAGTTATTGCGATTAAATCATAGACGCGGGTCTGTTATTGTGATGAAATCATAGTCAAGAGATAGTTATTGCGATTAAATGGACAAGAGCGTGTTATTGTGATGAAATCATAGACACGGGTCTGTTATTGTGATGAAATCATAGACAAGGGTATGTTATTATGATGAAATCATAGACAATAGCATGTTATTGTGATGAAATCATAGACACGGGTCTGTTAATGTGATGGAATCATATATCGGTGCCTGTTATTGTGATGAAATAATAGAGGAGGTTCTGTTATTGTGATGAAATCATAGACAAGGGTATGTTATTATGGTGAAATCATAGACAATGGTCTGTTATTGTGATGAAATCAATAGACAATAGCAAGTTATTGTTATGAAATCATAGACACGGGTCTGTTAATGTGATGGAATCATATATCGGTGCCTGTTATTGTGATGAAATAATAGAGGAGGTTCTGTTATTGTGATGAAATCATAGACAAGGGTATGTTATTATGGTGAAATCATAGACAATGGTCTGTTATTTATGAAATCAGAAATAGCATGTTATTGTGATGAAATCATAGACACGGGTCTGTTTAATGATGGAATCATATCGGTGCCTCTGTTATTGTGATGACATGAAATGTCTGTATGTATGAAATCATAGACAATAGCTAAGTTATGTGATGAAATCATAGACACTAGCTAGTTAGTGTGATGAAATCATAGACAAGAGTCTGTTATTGTGATGAAGTCATAGCCAAGGGCTTGTTATTGTGATGAAATCATTGACAAGAGCCTGTTATTGTGATGAAATCATAGACACGGGCCTGTTATTTTGATGAAATCATGGTCAAGAGCCTGTTATTGTGATGAAATCATTGACAATGGTCTGTTATTGTGTTGAAATCATAGACAATGGTATGTTATTGTGAGGTTATCGTAGACAAGAGCCTGTTATTGTGATGAAATCATAGACAATGGCATGTTATTGTCATGAAATCATAGACAATGGTCTGTTATGGTGATGAAATCAAGGACAAGGGTATGTAATTGTGATGAAATCGAAGACAATGGCTTGTTATTGTGATGAAATCATTGAGAAGAGCCTGTTATTTTGATGAAATCATAGACAATAGCCTGTAATTGTGATGAAATTATGGTCAATAGCCTGTTATTGTGATGAAATGATAGACAAGGGTCTGTTATTGCGATGAAATCATGGTCAAGAGCCTGTTATTGTGATGAAATCATTGACAATGGTCTGTTATTGTGTTGAAATCATAGACAATGGTATGTTATTGTGAGGTTATCGTAGACAAGAGCCTGTTATTGTGATGAAATCATAGACAAGGGCCTGTTATTCTGATGAAATCATAGACAATGGTATGTTATTGTGAGGTTACCGTAGACAAGAGTCTGTTATTGTGATGAAATCATAGACAAGGGCATGTTATTGTCATGAAATCATAGACAATGGTCTGTTATGGTGATGAAATCAAGGACAAGGGTATGTAATTGTGATGAAATCGAAGACAATGGCTTGTTATTGTGATGAAATCATAGACAATGGCCTGTTATTCTGATGAAATCATGGTCAATAGCCTGTTATTGTGATGAAATCATAGACAAGTGTCTATTATTGTGATGAAATCATAGACAATGGTATGTTATTGTGAGGAAATCGTAGACAAGAGTCTGTTATTGTGATGAAGTCATAGACAAGGGCTTGTTATTGTTATGAAATCATAGACAATGATCTGTTATGGTGATGAAATCAAGGACAATGGTCTGTTATTGTGATGAAATCATAGACAAGGGCATGTTATTGTCATGAAATAATAGAAGACAATCATAGACACGGGTCTGTTATTGTGATGAAATCGTAGACAATGGTCTGTTATTATATGAAATGATGGACAAGAGACTGTTATTGTGATGAAATCATAGACAAGAGCCTGTTGTTGTGATGACATCACAGACAAGAGCCTGTTATTGTGATGAAATCATTGACAAGAGCCTTTTATTGTGATGAAATCATTGACAAGGGCTAGTTATTGTGATGAAATCATGGACAAGAGCCTTTTAGTGTGATGAACTCATAGACAAGGGCATGTTGTTGTAGTACAGCAGTGTTTTAGTCGCAGTAAACAGAATGTGATCAGCAGAAGACACAATATTTTGGTATGAAGGTCAGCTCAATGGTTGCCAAATACATAACAGTAGATGGTCGGTAAATTCGAAAATTGCTCCCCGATGACGCCTGGATTGAAATTCAAAGCCTTTGACCCTGGGTATTGGTGTAGAATGCTTAATAATCACAATAAATGGTGATACATGTGCAATGAAATTTCACCTCATAATCTCAATTGGTCATTTGACCTTGGACTCCTGGGTAGCATGTGTAGGGTATACAATGAAAATATGGATGGTGATCAATGTGTATATGAAATTTCAAGTTGATATCCCAAGCAGTCACAGATATAGCAATTTGAAAAACTTTAACGTAAGCTTTAAATATAAATCTAAGTCATTTCACCTTGGGCTCGTGAGCAGCATGGATAGGGTATACAATGAAAATATAGATGGTGATCAATGTGTATATGAAGTTTCAAGTTGATATCGCAAGCAGTCGCAGAGATATAGAAATTTGAAAAACGTTAACGTAAAACTTTAACAAAACGTTTAAAGCCATTTGACCTTGACCTTGGGCTCCTGTGCAGCATGGGTAGTGTATACAATGAAATGATGGATGGTGATCAATGTGTATATGAAGTTTCAAGTTTTTATCCCAAGCAGTCACAGAGATATAGCAATTTGACAATCTTTACCTTAAAACTCGGACGGCGGATGCCGGACAAAGCGGTAACTATATGCTCCCCTGAAACATGTCTTTCGAGCAGCATAAAAAGTAATGCTTGTTTATTATAGTGTCACCCCTATTGAAAGGGCCATACATATGAGACTTATGAGACACTCTATCGAACAATCAGTACTTCCCAATTCCTATCCTTTATGCCTGGCACCTGGCAGGATGACAATTGATACCCTTATATTTTAACTAGCTCGCTGCTAACCAGTCAGTCATCAGTCCGAGCGGAGGCTCGAACCTTCCACCTCCCAGTTGTGAGGCAGATGCATTATCCACTAGGCCACGGCGACTGGTATATATTTATTTATTTATTGATAGGTATAACCGGATTCAACTCTCATGTATGAGAAAGCCAAACATTTATCTGAGAGGCAAACCAAGGATTAAGAGTATCCGTCATATGCACTGGTGTGGGACAAGGATATTCCATGCGAGTGTCAGAATATGTAGTCAGAAACGAGGGTGAAATATCCTTGTCCCACGCCAGTTCATATGATGGATACTTTTGTTCGCCCCTATGTAGAACATAGTTGCTAATCTTAAAATATTTGTCTGACCCATAATAAAACTCAACTTTTTATTCGCTCGATTTATGTGACTTTTGATACGTCCAACGTGTTCGCCATATTAACAAATGGGTTAAAACAAATTGAACGTTAATGCCAGTTCAGTGGATTGTTTACAAATTATTAAAAAATTAATGTCCAATGTCATCATGCAACCCTGCCGACGCCAAAATGTACGTCACACAAGGTTGACGTCATCAAACTTAAAACGACGTGATGATGCTATAACATGATATTAAACAAGTCAACAACCATGGAAAACAATAGACATCAACTATTTTCATTAATTTGCGGGGTAATAATTTGTAAGACTCATTCCCTATTAGAAAATATATCGTTGCTAGATGTGAGGCAAACGCATGTAGGGTGAGACAATGAAATATCACATGATCGTGACAAAACGGATATCCTTGTCTCGGGGCACCTGGTGGGCGAGAAAGCGGGATTCAGTGAAAGCTAAATAATAAAACACATCGTTAAATTACCATTCGCATGTTCCCTGTGACCAACCGGGTTGCCGAATGTAATAATTTCTAAACATAGCATGAAACAATACGAGTATCATGTTCGAACAGTCATAAATAAAGCAAATATTGGTCCATAGAAGTATTTTGAATTATATTTAAAAGTAGTAAAATCAATAAAATATGGTCAGTATGCTATTCTGGTGGTCTTATGTTCATATGCAAAGTATAATTGTCTACACATGCGCCAATTGCCCTGGTGGCTGTCCAACTTAGTTTGATCATCGTTCCCTACGTGTGTGCCAAATTCCATGCTTGTGTTCCAATGAGCCCAAACTATGTCCGACTCATGTAAACATGTAGACATGTAAAAAACATGTTCTTTTCTACTTTAAGAATCCAATACCATACGATTATTTTACAATGGGTAGCATATGAGACAAGTCATGTGATGTTGTACCTAAGAAGATGTTCAATATCTTATGACAAGAATTCCGCCATGGAAGCGGTGTCGCGCCTGCTGAGGCATTTGACCATAACATAATCATGGGCATGTGCTAAGGTAAGCATCACAAAAAATGTCAGAGAAGTTCATGCTTAAAACTTGAAAAAGGTCAAGGTTGAAGACATTTTTTAACATAAAAAATGGCTAAGTGTTTCCACAAGCACTTGAAGGTCAAAAAGGCCAAGGTCATGTTAATGACGGCATGATTGTGTAAATGCTTGCATTATCAAGTGTCCAAACATTGAAGCAAATTCATTAACCACCTCTGTGCCACGGGGCCGATATACTTTGATGAACTTTAACGTCGTTTTAAACGTAGTAAATTTTACCGAATGAACATATTTTCTTATTAATATGTTAGATCAACATTATTACAAGTCATACAAGCGATTGTGAACGACGTGTTGGCACACAATAATGCATTAGTAGATACTAAACAGGACACGTCTAGTAAGATTTTGAAACGGCTGATTGCACAAGAACATCGTTATAAAACCTAAATATATGAAAGAAATGCGTTACAATATGCATAGTATCGTAACGTAGCATGCTAGTAGGCTACGCATTGCATGTATTTCATTCACACATAGCGCAAAAGTTACAATGGGTATGCCACATTTACACTATACCTGAGTAGGTGGGGTCTTTACCCGATCACAATGACCACCTATTACGGAATACGTTGTTCATTGAGTGGCGTTGTAAATGTGCGGTGTCTGAAATGTGGTTTTGGAGTTTTATAATCCACATTAAACGTTTATTAGTCGTCTATTTTCCCGATTTCCTGAGGCCTATGTATTGCTAAATTGGGAATAGCGGTCGCCATTTTAGGAATCGAGTAATTTTGTTCGAGACATGCAACGTCACACTGCTATTTTTGACGTCACGTTGTTCGCTAAATATTACGTCATCTATGCCATTACAATTAAGTCTTTTTGCGACGCAAACTGATGGTTACTTATTGATGGTTTGGTCCTTGTTTATCCCGACCACCAGGCGAGCAAGCAAGCGAGACGCAAGCCAGGCTGGGGCGATGAGAAGAAAACTTCCTCAGATATAGATATTAGTATAGTCTATATTAGAATTAGGAAGATATAGGGTATCTCAAGGAGATCAACTAGTTAGCAAACACATACTCATGTATCATAATTATATAAATCATATACTGTACATGTACAACGGTGGTTGCAGAGACAGCAGCCAAGTGTACACGTCAACACGCGGTGCACAGCCCCAAGATCACACCAAGCTGCACAATCAAACTTTTAAAAAATATAGTTTGAAAACAACACACGCTCCACACCCACCTGTCCAAACCCCATCGCATAGAAAAAAAACGATTACTGAAAACACGGTCGTAGAAAAAAGTAGTAACGTGCTGACATACGTTACGCGGAAGCATACACTAAAGGAAGCTGTCTATGGACGGTCAGTGAAATACAAATACAAATCAGGTATATCGAACGAAAATGTACGCATGTGTGACGGCGGGTGTGGGTGTGGGGGGGGGGGGCGGCGACATACGTCGATCGACAACAATAGCTGTTCGGAAACAGTCACATAATTATTAATTCCGATTGGCGAGAGTTTCTGTCATTTTCTCTGTCAAGTTTTGAATGTATACATTTAACCGGGTGTTGCACGCTTCCTTCACCCACTACCCTCCAAACATTCACAGGAGCGGGAAGACTGATCAACATCAAATAGTCAACAGTAAATTAAAATATATCTATTGATCTACCCATGTTTTGACCCTCCTGAATGGGTGAGGGGTAGAGTTGGTAAATATAGAAATTATAATCTAATTCCCGCCTCTCGTAATCAAGTTCTCACAGAGAGTGGCAGTAGCGTTTTCCTATAGAGTCAACGAGAAGATGTATGGATGTTTAATATACCAAGCCGAGGATATGTTGACTATCTAATTGAAAACTCATTCCACGTGTATGATCGACGCCGCCGTTACCAACCCCACCCGTACAACCACGGGCGGGAAAGACATTGCTAATATGTGAATACTAGTTAACAGTGAAACATATCACAACATACAGTAAACAGTAATAGATAAATCAGAAATAACGATGGAAAAATATAATGCACGTAGGCAGTCATCACCAATGGTCAGGTGGTGCATGACAGTTTGACTGATTTCTACAAACCGACTGGTCGGAGTGAGTTTGGGTTGGGAACGAGCAGGTGTCAATAGGAATTGTTCCGTTATTTGCGGGTAGAAAAAACAACGCGAACCGATAGTAATTGTGTATATGTCTATATATTAATGGTGAAGCATGTGCATATGTGATATATCGAATAAGTTGGAAGAAAAGTTAATGAAATGTACGTTCATGGAGCGAGCATGCATATGTAGTACCAACATATCACTTACATGAAGAGAACTGTGTGACTACGCGCAGCACTCAACTGGCTAGCATTCCGAGGAGCGATTTCTCCCTCAAATAAACAAGTCGAGCCCATGACAATGGTAACACTTGCTAGCACTCAGAGGCTCACAGTTGCCCCGCAGGAGATACATATCTTTAGGCTCGGAATGGCGGGCGCAATGGCGACAATGTACAACATTGTTTTCATTGAACAAGTCAAGTGTTTGATTGTTTATTGATGATTAACGGCCTATCAACAGCCATTTTCGGCCGGGAAACAAGTCAAGTATTACACCACGTGTAAGTTGCGGTACCCTCTCATTTGGCAAGCATGGTCTTGCAACTGTCGCCGGGGAGTATGAGCGAGCTAAGTGCTGAGACACCTGTACATTACGTTGCACTCCCATGAGGCGAGCACTTAAACAAAATTGTCTGTCTGTAACGCAGGGCGACTTAAGTAAGTTGACCTACGGTACAGACAGAACATTCGGTTTAGCGAGCACAGTGTTGCAATTGTGAGTGGGTGTACTCGCCGGCGAGTATGAGCGAGTAGAATTTACTTGCAAGCATGGCAACACGCCCTCGCACTATGCGAGGTATTGGCGCCAAGCCACACTTGATAACTACGAGATCCGGACTGTTGAACTCGTCGGTGGTAGAAAAAGGTGCAACTTAATAATACCAGTCACGTATATGCATGTCTACGGAGCCCCGCAGTGGAAGTAGAATTCTTTTTTTTATTAATTCGTTCCCACGAAATAACAATTCGTTCCCTCAATTTAACAATTAGTCACCACGAAATAACAATTCGTTCCCACTGGAACGAATTGTTAATGCGTGGGAACGAATTGTTGTATCGTGGGAACCAATTGTTAATTTGAGGGAACGAATTGTTAAATTGAGGGAACGAATTGTCATTTCGTGGGAACGAATTGTTAATTCGAGGGAACTAATTGTTATATCGTGGGGACGAATTGTTAATTCGAGGGAACGAATTGTTAAATTGAGGGAACGAATTGTTATTTCGTGGGAACGAATTAATAAAACAAAGAAGTATACGTCCCCTGCGCTGCTTACAGTGAGAGAAAAGCGCTTTTACAAGCAAGTAACTTTGCGAGTGCATGCGGAACATGGCCAAAGACCGGGCAAGTAACTGAAAGTACTGCCACGGGTGAATACTCGTGTCTAGGATAACAATATGTCATTCTATATGCTTAATCGATATATCATGGTTTCAGTTTTAAACCTTCGTTATATTAAACTTCAATGCTCAGTGCCAGGGTAAGCCATATTGGTCTTCAATTTCCGTTAACATTTCTTCTATGTATTAGAGAGGTTACATGTATTATACGTAACAGCCCGCTATGTATTGATATATCACTGGTGTCCTTTGTATTGTCGTCTAGCAACATTTACATACAGTGATCTACACATGTTTGGAAAAGCGCAATTCACGTGTTCGTGTATCTACATTTGGAATTCGCACACATGTACTACATGTAGTAAAATGTAAACGCCATACATCTGTTACCTGGTCGAGTGTACATGTGTAAGGTGCCTGTGTTCTCTCAAGTGTTCTTGTTGTTTTTATTTACATTACGAAGAAACAATGCGATACGTTTACATGTGCTTACATGACTTATTGAGACAGCACACAGTTTTGTAATAGCGTATATTTATCTGCCTGCTTCAAAGATGATTATACACGGGAGTATACAGAATGCAGTTAGAACATATACATGCAGTTGCGACATTGCTCATTATGTAGTAGCATGGGCTTTACTTCACCGTCCATATTCCAGTAAAAGACACATTACGCCAATACTAGACACCATATACGGTAATTGTCAATTTCGCATTTCGACGTTTTTTTTTATTTCTAATACGAATGAATGTATGATATTTGTGGTTTATTGACCCTCGCTGACTAAGAAAACTCCTTCATCTCAACTTTCTTAGATGCAAACGAGTACATGTATAAAATTGCATTTTTTTATTGACGATACGTGTAATACACTAGATTAATTAATTACTCATATTTACAAGTTGGTGTGAAAATATCGGCCTTAGGGAAATCTTTCACCAAATACACTCAAATTCATAATTTTTGAGTTTAAAGTTGCTACTTCAGTGCTCGGTACACGATCCATATGTATTATGTTGAATAAATGCTAATTACTGCCAATTGTGAATCATTTGCGCTTCAATTAGCGTCGTTACGTTTTGAACGACGTCATGAAACGCGGGCGTTAGTAAACGATACTTAAAAAGCGACGTCATTTTGACGTAACGTCGACAGTTAATGTTATACGATGATGACGAAACTTGTACAAACTGTTTGACACAAAAAAAATGGCTAAGTGTTTTCGCAAACATGTGAAAAAAAAGAAGCTCAATGTCATGTTAATGATGGCATGAGGGTGTTCCGCATGATCACATGTATGAAGTGTCCAAATATTGAAGCAATATGTTAAGTAATATTAAAGTTATATCATGATGAAGAAACTTGTACAAACATTATGAAGCAAATAAATGGCTAAGTGTTCCCACAAAAATGAGAAGGTAAAACGGTCAAGGTCATGTTAATGGCAGCATGAGTGTGTTCCAAATGCTCACATATATCAAGTGTCCAAATAGCGAGTAGTATAAAGGGAGTCAAAATGATACCACCTGCGGTGGCATCATTTATAACCATTTATACTACTCCCACCACCCCCGAAAAATCAAAAATTGGTTAACGAGGAAATTGTCTCCCACCAACCACGAAAAATTGGTCGTGAAAAAAAAAACATAATGTTTTCCCGACAGTAAATTTATGATAAAATAATTATTTCAATGTGCCCACGAGTGATAGTTTATATTCCAACACCCCATTTTTCTCCTCCAATATAGCTAATTTATTTCGACGATGTCGAATTGTAGTCCAATTATATTGGTGTCATAAATACCTTATGCTTTTTTCACGTCCAATTGAACATATAAATTTAATAGGTTATAATAAAAATATTATAACAAAATGGATAATAAAATACGCAACGAATTGGAATTGTATAATGACCTTGCTGAAGAATTTTACGCCGCTGTTTCTGCAGTATTAAAACACGGTAAAATGACAATACTATGTGGTATCGAATACATGAAATATCAGCGTAATTTATTACGCTGCGATAAAAACGTTGCATTTACTATATTAAACCGGCAATTATGTCGCCGGTATAAGTCTCAAATTTATGTAATGAAGCGACTAAATAGGATCAATAGGATCGTAGAAACACTACCGAAATATTATCAAACTAATTTTATAAAACAGTTTAAAATCAAAGATTCGTTTACGGATATGCGTTTCTACAATATCGCTTTTAACGAAGAAATTGGAAAATTATTAGAAGAAATTGGAAATTATTGAACAGAAAAAAAACAACTATTAGAGAAAATGGATAATACAATACAATTGGAATTGAAAATTTTTAATAACTGTGTTGAAGAAATTTATGAATCTTATGGGGGTTATAATCCTGTATATAAATTCTATAAAATGAGAACACTAGGCGATATCGAATATATGAAATACCAGCGTAATTTATTACGCTCCGATAAAAACGTTGCATTTACATATATATACCGGCAATTATGTCAACCATACAAGAGGCAAATACAAACATTAAGACGGATAATGCGTATCGGATATGAAACTAAGGTGTATTATATAAAATTGTTAAAACCCAACGATTTATTTATGAATATACATTTCTACGATATCGCTTATAAAGAAATAAAAAATTGAAAAAATTATTATTGAACAGCAATGTTGATGCTAAGACAAATAACATCTCCCTGAAACCGCGTGTCCATTTATCCCATGAACCTGCTAAGGTCAAAGATCGTGTCATGACACCGGCCGGAGTTGTCTGCCCATTTCAAGCGGTCGGACTCCGAACGCCGTTGTCATGCAGTTGTTTACCATAGCAACCACATTTGTAGGGATAGAAATAAATAAATAAAAATAAAAATGTTTAGCTCCAACCGCGGCGCGAACCCACGACCCTCGTCTCTATAGATTATCGCCTTAACCACACGACCACGAAGGCTGTTATGATAAACATTACCTAGTGTTGTACAATTATCAATTACACGGGTTATGAACCATGCGTAAATTGATAGCCAAGGTAAACAGAGCCGAGTGTATCAATTACACAGACGGTGTGTACAGTGTAATACTCGACTGAATTTGTAATTCTCAGTGAAAAACACATGTTGTATAGGTATGTAAATTTGTTTACTGCATCAATATAATTTTGAAAAAATTAGGAAAATTATAAAATTAAGAAAAACATTTTTTTTTTTTAAATTATTTTATAATGGTGCTGTAACATTTCCTCCGACTTTATTTCCAAGTTTTACCCTAAATTTATCCCAATCAGTACACTCAATTTTGGGCATGGTGGCGCGCGCCTTGATCCTTATATCATTTTTTAATTCTTCATATCTCCCCATTTCTTCCACCACGGATTCAAACTCTAAATTTGATATTTTCTTATCGGCCAACGCTTTGGACACCATAACGTCGATGCTATTTTTCTTAGACCTAGCGAGAACGGATATTCTATCATGTTTTCTACTTTTTTTCTCGAGTTTTCCACCCACCGCCCTAATTACCATACAAAGTGTTCCAGATAAAACGGTAATTCCACTCAAAACCCCTGCAAGTGGAACCATTACAATTGTAGATAGCGTTGCAGCAGTCCCCGCCCCACACAACACAGAAACGCTTGCCAGAACCGTACTAGATGCTTCAGCTATGTTTGCCGCGCGCTTATATTTGTTAGCGTGTCTTTTTCTATTTGCACATTCTCTAACTAAAATATCCTGCAGAGCGACGATATTATTCAACTTAAAATCTGAACTTCTTTCGTTAATTGGATATAGTGTTGGTGGAGTGGTATTGAGAGTTGGACACACTGTTGGTGGAGTGGTATTGAGAGTTGGATATGGTGATTCGTTCATAGTTAAATTTATTTCAATATATTAGTATTTACACAATAAGTTCAATTAACAATGAGACAATAGTGGAAGAACTCTCTGAGTCACCGATTTTCGTAACAAAGTTAATAACACTACCTTTGGAAAGTCTAATTCGATCATTACCGGCGAACGAAACAATCGTCGAACTATCTCCAGAGATTTTAGTGACTCCAACCCCCCGTTCTTCCCCATCTACTACAATATTTATCGCGACCGCGCCCACAGGTTTACCATTAGCATTAACCGAGCAGACCGCCATTTGGATAACTTCACCTGCAGCTGTCATAGTGTATCCCCCATATTTATTACTCGCTTTGGCACCGAACGAATATTCATAGTGCCCCACAACCAATGGGCCCCGCTTCTCAGCCCAAACTGTTATGACACGTTTTGGTGTTTTCATTGTTTTCACTATTCCGGCAAGCGCCCTGTTTGCGTTATATGCCTCAGTACGAATCTCATAAGAGGCCTCCTCAAGAGCTTTGGTCGCGGCTATACGATCATGTTTCAGTTTATCAGAAACTTCGGTTATTTTTCCATCTAGTTTGGTAAGTGTCGCTTCTCTGCTGAGAGAGTCCTCTAAGCGCAACGCATCATAAGCCTCCGTAATGGTCGCCTGGTGACCTTCTAAGGCTTTATCAATACCCGACCGGGCCTCTTTTTGAAATTCGGTTATTTTTTCATCTAGTTCGGTAAGTGTCGCTTCTCTGTTGATAGAGTCCTCTAAGAGCAACACCCTATAAGCTTCCGTAATATCCGTCTGGTGGTCTTCTCGGGCTTTCTCAATACCCGTTCGGACTCCATCAAGATCAAACCGGGTCTCTTTTTTAAATTCGGTTATTTTTTCGTATATGTCAGTAAGTGCCGCTTCTCTGTTGAGAGAGTCCTCTGAGCGTAACGCCCCATAAGCCTCCGCAATGGCCTCTTTGTGGTCTTCTCGGACCCCCTCAACCCCCGATCTGGTCTCTTTCAGAAATTCGGCTATTTTACCGTCTAGTTCGGTAAGTGTCGCTTCTTTACTATGAGAGTTTTCTAAGCGCAACGCATCATAAGCCTCCGCAATGGCCTCCTCAAGGTTCGACTGGTGTCTCTCGGACTTTATCAATACCCGACCGGGTCTCTTTTCGAAATTTGGTTATTTTTTTATTTAGTTCAGTAAGTGCCGCTTCTCTGATGAGAGAGTCTTCTGAGCGCAACACCTCATAAGCCTTCGTAAGGTCCGCCTGGTGGTCTTCTCGGGCTTTCTCAATACCCGACGTGGCCTCTTTTCGAAAATCGATTATTTTCCCGTCTAATTCAGCAAGTGTAGCTTCTTTGCTGAGAGAGTCTTCTAAGCGCAACGCATCATA
Source organism: Conchocele bisecta (assembly GCA_029237695.1). NCBI lineage: Eukaryota > Metazoa > Mollusca > Bivalvia > Lucinida > Thyasiridae > Conchocele > Conchocele bisecta. The sequence goes on from CM055268.1 coordinate 57,239,472, forward strand.
AACCGCCGTAATGTCAACCTGGCGGTCTTCTCGGGCTTTATCAATCCCCAACCGGGCCTCTTTTCTAAATTTGGTTATTTTTTTACCTAGTTCGTTTAGTTCCGTATGCGTTTCTTCACGACTTTGTGTATTCACAGCCAGGGCATATTCTCTAAGTTGTGATAGTAGACTTTTGTGAATCTTGTCCGTGGCCCTCGATATAGTTCTATTGATCAAGGCCTTTGTTTTTTGGGTAGTTAAAAAGTCGCCCTCTGTCGGGATGAATCCCCCTTCTGCCGGTTCCAAATTATTTGAATTTGTCACCAATCGTAAGAACTACCTGGTCCGTATATACTCATAATGTTGATAATATATATTACGAACATGCGTTTAATTCTAAATAATTTTCTTAAAATTAATTAATTTGAAATTTCTAGGACGACCGAAATCGGGTAATCGTTCTTCAACTCTCTCCCTTTATCATCAAGAATAGAAATCTTCAACTCGTGGATGTGTCCCGATTCCAAAACTTTCATCTCGGGGTGTGGGAAGTCTAAGGTCACAGTCTCGCCATAGAAACAGTCGCTGGCGGGCACAGTTTTCAGTAATGTGCTGGGGGATCCGTCTACCGTGTTGTACGATGTGTTCACCCGATCAAGGTGCACCCCGAGAGTTTTCGTGAAGGTGAAGTCCACCGGATTATCACCGACGTACTCACCCGGGGTAAACACTCCTTTGTTTGAGGAGTATGTCTCTCTAAAACCGAGTTGAATACCCAACCTCGGGGAGACCACTACCTTATTATCAGTGCTGATGGTCATTGTTGCGAGCCCGGTAGCCTTCGATACTGTGAGGTTGATTATACCGTCAAGCTCTGAGTTGACAAAATCTTTGAGCTGTCTTATTCCCCACAGTCCGTGAGGCAGCTTTACACCTAATTGTTGTCCATCCTTCACATAGTAAAACCCTTCGCTCTTCCCCACATTCTGCCATCCAACCGTGAAGGTGATTGATCTAAGGCCTACCCGCAGCAGTTGTCTATTAATTTTGAAGTTCACAACTCCCTTTTTGAACATTAGTTATAGTAGCAAACATAATAATATCTTTCAATGGATACCAAAGCATTTAGCTTTAAAAACTCTAATGTAAAGTACGCGGTCGGAGGTAAATACACACAAAAAGACGTTGTTAACCCCCTTGTACACCCAACCGTAACGGTTAGACCGGACAGCGGCTTTGCCACCAATTTCCCTAATATCTTTGAACAATATAGGCTGCCCAAGATTACTACGATGGAGGTGGTAAACGGGTGGAAAGCAACACCGATGCAGTTTTGGCAGAACCAAATAAATTTCGCTGTATGGTGCGCAACAGCCGGGTGTGGAGTTTCATATAAAGACCATCTGACATCCAAGAATGTCATGCTCCAAAGTGTCTACAACTTTCACGTGTATTATACTATTAGGAGGATTCTCAAACAACTAGGTATTTCACTACCTCAAGACGACGCCTGGAATCCCATTTCCAACGCATACGACCGTATGGTGTTTGAAAGACTGTGTAACGAATTTAACGTTTCAAAAGACGCGGACTGGAGACAGAAAGCATTTCCTACCAGCACCGGCCTCGGGGACGTTCTCATTCACGGCCAGTCCGGGAATTGGACACAGACTGATTTTAGACACGATCTCTCCGGTGACCACATCGTCAGTCGGAACGCCGGGAATTTTGACCCCGCGACTATGACATTCGGGCCGGAAGTGTCTGGAGGTCGGCACTGTGGCGTGTTTTCTTGTAAAATGTTACCTCCGAAACGGGCTCACGTCGATTACATACAGCAGGCTGCTGAGGTTCAGGACGCGTGGGGTACATTTATGTTAGATAAGGGTATAGGGTTCACGCAGGCCGGGTTACTCGCGTCAACGACTCCATTCGCACGTACGTCTGGGCCATCCTCGGCGCACAGAAGCAAACTCGCAGTTCTATACTGGGCACGGGAACGGCGTTTGATGCACAAAAACAATTCTTGGCACTTGTAGAGGACGCCATCTCAGCTAGGGTGGACCTGGAGAAGGCGATCCAGAATTATCAAGACGTTTTACAGAATGCCAGCACCCCAGTAGACTATGTATTTGGAATAGGTCTTTATATGGCGCCGAGCAATATGATACTACGAGACGACCCGGTTGACGGTTACAATAATCAGATCGTAATCGCCACCGCCAATCAAAAAATCGGCCACAACGGTAACGTGAACACGGATATCATCAAGCGCACCCCCAACATGATCGGGTTCAACAGTGGAACCGATTTCATAAAACACAAAATGGATACACCTCCCCCAATTCGTAAATTGGACACACAATCGAACCCAGTACCACCAATTCGTAAATTGGATGCACCATCGAGTTCCATCAACAGACCAATCGCGATTGGAGAAACACCAATCATCAACACCAATCGCAGATTGGGTGAAATTGGAAGCACAACACACGAGGAGGAGAAATTAGGGCCCGTCATCACCCTCGTGGCGATCGGATTATTTACGCTTTGGTTGTAGGAACTCTCTGGCGAAGAATAGTAGGAGACCGGCGATTGTCACGATTAAAGCCCAGGTATTTTTGGCTAGCTATCCGGCCGTTTTTGATAATATAGATAGCAAGTAAGAAACGATACTTCCGATCAGTCCAGGTAGTGCGGCAGCCGCCTTTCCTGCTAATTTAGCCAGGAGATTGGCGAGGGCTTTTAGTTGTTTTTTTACCCACTCCTTGGCTCCACCGGATGGAGCGGGTGCTGGTGCTGGTGCTGGAGCGGGTGGTGGCGCCGCACCACCAGTGAAAGCTAGAACTATGGTCGATATAGTCATGCCGATAGCAACGAGGATGCTTGCTATCGTGACGCCCTGCTCTCTGAACAGAGTGCGAAGACGCTCACCGAGTGTCGTCTCCTCATGCAGGACCCTCGAGATTGATTCACGGATCCGACTTATTTGTGTGTGGAGAGCCTCACGGTTAGCCGAGGCGGCCTCCAAGCGAGCTTCTCTTTCATCCCGCAAAGACCGCAGTCGTTCGGCGATCCGCTCGGTAGATTCTATATCGTCACCGGCTTCCTCCAGTTTTCTTTCTTCTAGCGCGATATGTTCATCCAGCGCCGTGAGTTTGGAGAGGTTAAGGACCAGTTCGCCCCGGACCGTTTGTAGAGCCTTATCGAGTCCACGGAGTTCGCGAAGAGGTAACGGTGGGTCATCGTTGAGTATTTTTCCCAATTGCGATTGGACGCTGAACGTGGTCTCCATCGTGTTAATAACGTCGGTGGCTATTTGAGGGACCTCGCTGAGCTCGACAGTTTCTATCGCGGTGGCCGTCTTCGCTATAGTTTCGTCGGTAGACTGTAGGGCCTCTACAGCGCGGGCCGGTATAATTGTTTTACCCCTCTTCCAATCCGTGAATCCTAGTTCGTCCCTTATGAATCGGCCACCGCCCGGGTTTCCGGCAATGGTGCCCAGTGCTAGGGGTTTACCGGTCCTCGTGTTGACTATTGGAATATTTGATGCTGCTTTTAGTCGCAATCTACCGTTCATATCAAATTTGAACTTGGAGTAGTCGCGACCGACAGAGGGGACCAGACCTTTTTCTGCTGTCAAACTGTTGTAGTAGTCGTTTACAGCTCCCTTGAGTAATTCCTGACTTTGAATAGTGGTAGCGCCACCCAATTGTGATTGGATTGGAACTGGAGTCTCGAGGGAATCCTCGAAATTATCATCACCATCGAGGTAATTGTCTCTGCCGGTTTCATCCATTTCAACATCGTAATCAGCCATATTTATAATTTTCTTAAAATTAATTATGTATTAAAGACAAAACCATACGGGTTTAATAGTTTCAATAATTTTGAAAAAATTAATTATGTCTTCGAGTCAATACGGTCGCAAACTCAATCCATACCGCAGACTGCGTGAGCCCCTCGGGGCAAAAGGCGTGAGACAGAGTGTCGTTATTACGAACAACCCATCGACGATCGACCAGAACCAGCAGCTCTTAGTCCGCTTCCCCAACCTCGGAGCTAACGACGTCATTGTGCCGGGTACTGTTCGCCTCGCTTTCACTATTTTGCTAACGTCGACGGACGCGGACCGAACCGTCGTTCAGAACCTGGGTCGCGCCATCGTCAAGAAGACTATGATAAAGATTTCTGGTAATGAGGTGATGTCGATCGACGACAGCGACGTCTACCATTGCTATCAGGACCTGTGGAAGACGTCACACGAGCTCGAAAACGCTGTCTATCAAGGTATTGACACCAGCAAAAATAAGAACGTAACCAAACTTAGAATCGGGGCTGCTAACAAGGTAGATAACAACGCTAGTGACAACGCGGTCGCGGGCGCTTACGGCAACCGCTTCTACATCCCGCTCGACTTTGAGTTGCTGGAGAGTCACATGCCCTACTATCAGAGCGCTTTGGCTGACCGCCTCGAATACAAACTAACGTTCAACGACTACGGCCGAGTTATCATAGCCAGCGACATGTATCGACGTATACGATCGATAATGTTTCGCTGGAGTACGACATGGTCACGATGCCCGAACTCGCGCGATTGATCAGAACCCAGTATGCCGGGCGCGTTGCCATACTTTACGACCGAGTTCTTCGCCATCGCAAGATGACGAAAGACAAAGGCGACACATTGTGGAATATTAACGTCAACGTACCCGCCCGCTCGATGAAAGGTATACTGATGCTGTTCGAGGATGCTCGGTTCGCGTTCGGTGCTAGAAAAACCGACAGATTCTATAACCCCAAAATCACGAAGGTAGAGGTGACGATCGAGGGAGTCCCCAATCAACTCTACAGCGCGGGTCTTCGCGCGCACCAGCAGTGGGATGAAGTAAGAAAGCAGTTTGCTGCCGGCTCTAAGCGCTCTCCGGAGGTTGCAGCAGTTGCAAAAGACCTGCATCTCTCGGCCGTCTCCCTCGCGGAGTTCCTGAATACCAAATACGCGTTATGGCTAGACATGCGAGCCAGCGACGATGACCAAATACACGGTAGCGGACGCCAAGTTGAGAACGCTAGTGAGGGTGTGACGATCCAGATAACCAAAGAGGCGGACGGAGCCGGGCCATGAACGTGTACTTATATATAATTACAGACGCACAACTCAACATCGAAGATGGTCGATACGTATCAGCGATCTACTAAATCTAACGATTTATTAATAAAAAAATCATCTAACGATTTATTAATACATAATTTTGATAATTTCATAAAGAATTAATTAAGAAATCTATCAAATCAAATACCAATTTCACGAATTGGGAGTGCTTCCACTCTGCCATAATATGTGGGCAGACAGGATGTGGAAAAACGGTTTTCATCCTCGACTTGCTCGAGGAGTCCTACCGCGATGCCTTTCGTCACATTGTGATCCTGTGTCCCACTGTGCGGCACAACGATACTTATCAGCGGCGCCCGTGGATATGGACCGACCCTGAGGTACACGTTATTGACCCGGGTGATAGGCTTCACGATTGGTTGCGTGGTTTATACCAAAGATTCCAGGGTGAGCCCACCCTATATGTGATTGACGATTGCTCGGCCAAGGCGGCGATGACCAAAAAGAAGGACATGCTCTCCGAGCTCGCATTTTCTGGCCGCCATGCGAGGCAAAGCGTATGGATCTCCACTCAAAAATACAACGCCGTCCTCAAGGATCTGCGCGAGCAAACGAAATGGGTCGCCCTCTTTCACTGCAAGGACCGAGACTCATTTGATGACTGTCTTCGAGAGAATGACGTTATCCCAACGCGCGAGGAGCGCCTGAAGGTTCGACAGATGCTTTCCGAAACTAAGCACGTACGCCAAGCTTCTGCTAAAGACTAATCAACCAACTGCTTATAAAGTTATCAATTAATTAATAATTTTGAAAAAAATTAGGAAAATTACTTTAATTTTTTTAAAAAATTAAAAATTACAAAAGTAATGCTATTGCAATGCTTAGCAATTGCTGAACAATGCTTAGCAATTGCTGAACAATGCTGAACAAATACTGAACAAATGCTGAACAATGGTTAACAATGTTAACAATTTGGTGCTCCGCTGCTAGCTTTGTTGCGAGCATAATGGTGATCATAAGTATCGGGTGGTGCGCTTGGCAATATGTTAAAGTGATGAGAGTTGTTGTTAGAATAGTTAAATTAATTTTAAGAAAAATGAACTGCGACGAACTTCTCGATCAGCTAATAGAAGAAGCCTCAACTCCGACTGCCAACAATAATGATCCGACAGAGCAATCGGGATCGGGGGTTGGTATTGGGTTGAGTGCAACGACTCCTAATGAAAATGAAAATGCGGCGCGACGAGAGCGGCTAGCTGCGCTGGTTGCTGGGGGACAATCGGAGCATTATCTCGGTAGGCGTCTCTCAGTTTTTCAGGTGGATAAGATGTCAGATGCGGAGATCGATAAATGTATGCGCGATACGAATCCAAATTGGGAGCAGAGATGACAAAAACTCTTGGATCGGCGGCTATTCATTTGTACGCTACCACCGTTAGTATACTTCTCCCTATACCAAACACCGAAGGGTTGATTCACGATCTAGAGACTGACCCTTTTATAGGACACACTCTTAGAACGGCATGCTGCTCAATTTATCACAAGTTTGGAATGTACTTAGCTCCACTAACAACCGCGTTGACCACGGGTAAACACTGTCAATTTGGACATATATGCCCACGAACTATAAGCCCTGAAAATGATGACACAAGACACACCCACGAGAGTGACGGAGTTGAACCAGATTGCTCCAACACAATCGAACCAGAGTGTTACTCCGCCACTGGATGACATACCGCATATAAAAAATCCCAAAAGACAGGCAGCTGGGCGGGCGGCGGCTGCCACCCGAAAAGTTAAACAAGATAAAATACTCGCCGAGCTTCGAGAGGCTAAACTCCAATCGAGATTGGGGTTGCAGCAAATTCCTGAATTGATGGGGACGGAGACAGCAAAACATCTGAAGACAGAGTTGAGTACAACAACACCCCCAATTCACGAATTGGAAGCACACTCAAATTCTTTGAATTTGTCACCCAATACCAACTGCCGTTGGAGTTGGGCGAATCCGATTGAACCCAAATTCGTGAATTGGAGTTGGGTTGTTGGTGGTGGTCTGGCAGTTGTTGGTGCCCTGTGCGTTTGGAAATACCCCATATTATCGAAAAAACAACCAGCCAGTGTTCAGAAGAAAGTTACGAAACACCAATCGCGATTGGATGCGCCCCATTTAAACATTGATCGCGACCCCTTTTATATGCAATAATTATAACAATGGCTGAACAAGATGGTAAAATGTTAGTGAATGCGCTTTATCACGCCGTGGTGATATCGGGTTTCAGTATCGGGTATGCTCGACTATCAAAGATGGCCCTAGGAGGAACAGCTCCCAAATTGGACTTTACTGTGAGAGACGTAGGGCTCGCGACCTTAGATGTAGCGGCCGCAGTTTGGACCCGAGATTATCTAGTTAAAACTGGAATTCTACCAGTTAATATATGGAAATAAATGGCTTCAATCGCAGTAATAGTAGGTGGTGCGCTTGTAAACGCATTGGCGTTCAGCGGTAGCAACTTTATATTCTCTAAAATGAAAAGCTCGAACGTGGATGAGGAGCGCAAGCGCCATGATTTAGCTGTAGAACAACTCAATAGCGCAAAGGAAGCGTGGTCGAAAAAACGAACCGCCCATCTGCACTGGGTCAATGAAGAGCTTCGCCGCGAAAATCACGCCGCGCAAACTTTTCAGAACGTTGAAGAAGCCAACCGCGAGTACGCGCTGGCATATCCGCACAAAAGTCTCGATCCAATGGATCCCGAGCCCCAACTTTCAGATTTCTATGTACCGTCAGAGGCCCAAAAGGACCGCGAGATCGCGTTCATCGTCGTGGGAATGGTTGTGGTTGGGCTCGTCGGCTACTATATAAAATAAATTAATTAATTAACTTAAAAAAAACTTTTTTTTTTTTTTTATAAATATATATATATAGAACGATGTTAGTTGACGAACTTTATGACGCTATGATCGATGTAGGCTACACTGCCCAAAAACATCGTTTACCTGGTGCAAAGAGTATGATTCGTCTGGCCCGAGATTCTCTCGAGACGTGGCGCCAGGACGAAAAAGAGGCCACCCTTTTCGCAAAGCGGATGTTAGATTCCTCCACCAATCCTGGGGGATTGGACTCCCAATCGAGATTGAATGAATTAGATTCCCCTCTCCTGTTCCAACCCAAACGCGATTGGGGCTGCAGCGAAACTTCCAACAAACAAAGGTTATTATTAACGACGCAGTTACCGGACGAACTGCAAGGGCATGTTGGAGATTGTCCGATATATTAGAATACTTCGCATACGATGAACACGCGCAAACTTGATACCAAACTAACGCGCAAGCTGTCGAATACATACTATAGCCCACGCGGCTACTGGAAGGGACTCACGGCCATCAAGAACCTCGCGGCGGCGACCAAGGTTTCAGAAAACGCTGTCAAGGAATGGCTCAAGAAGCAGGCCATCTGGCAGATCTATTTACCCGCGCCTCACAATATTCCGCGGCCTAAATTCGACGTGCCGGTGCCGAACCAAGTTCACCAAGCGGACCTCCTGTTTCTACCTCACGATCGCGTCGGTCGCAAGACGTACAAGTACGCACTGACAATCGTTGACGTAGCGAGTCGTTATAAGGGGGCTGAGCCGTTGGCCACTAAAGAGTCTAAGGAAGTGGCCGAGGCTCTTTCCCGAATATATAAGAGGAGTCCTTTCAAATGGCCGAATCTTCTCCAGGTCGATCCCGGTCGCGAGTTCATGGGCGCGGTCTCTCATCTATTGTCTAAGCATAAAGTTTCTATCAGACGAGGCCGCGTCAACATCCACCGGGACCAGGGGATCGTGGAACGCTTCAATCGAACCCTAGCTGAGAGACTGTTCGGACACCAATACGCTAAAGAACTTGTAAACCCTCATTCGCGATCGACCGAGTGGGTGGCCAGACTGCCCGCCGTGGTCTCCGCACTGAACGGGAGAGGTGACCAGATTGATAGGTAAGAAGCCTGTAGATGCTATCAAGTTTAAAAGGGTGACGAGCAAGCCATCTGCCGTCTCGCGCGGGCGACCCGTTGGTTTAGAGGAGCAGCAATCGGCGATTGCACTTCCATCAGATATTGACGTCCGGTACCTCTATCAACCGGGAGAGCTCGAAGGTGGCAGCCGCCGCGCGGCTGATCCAGTGTGGTCTCTCAATGTATATCATCTAGATCGATCTATTACCAAACCCGATGAGCCCGTGCTCTACTATTTGGATGATGGGCCATCTCGAGGGTTTGTTCGCGAAGAACTTCTTATAGTGCCTTCTGACACCCAGCTACCCCCGGATCACTAGAGATGTTCTGTATGTATTCCGTCTGGTAACACGCGTCTTTTATCGTAGTATGCCGAGAGTCCTAATTTTTGTTGACAGTACGTTTTCATAACGCCGTCTTTCATTTTAAATCCTCTATTTTGTGCTACATCTATAATGTGTTTTCCATCTTCTGTAGTTTCACTTAGTACTCGTTTATATCTATCCCAATTTAAATTGTTAGTTCTCTTGGACATTCCTTTCGCAGAGTTTTTATTAATTTTAATTTGTTCCAAATTATCTTTAGTGATATTAATTTTTTCTACGAAATAACACTTACTAGATAACGCTATCGCCCTATCCCCGCTAAATTCCATTTTGAAAAGTCCGGGCTCTCTTTCGCTCCATTTATCCCAAGCCAACCATTTATTTTTTTCTTTTTCAAACTCGTCTAGTAAGTTAGGTCTAATCAATTCCTCTATCGTTTTTCCACTAACTCCTATATACAAACTATCTGTATCCATCTGTATTAATTCAAAGTCTTCTCTTTTTACGTATTTATCTAGAAATTCGTAGTAAAATTCCAACATTCTCAATTTAGCTAGTTGATAAACCGCTATTCCACAATGGAATGGTCTCTTTACCGCACACCTGGGTTTTCTTGAAGATATTTCGTACGCATCTCCTATCTCTTCCAAATCGTCAAAGAATGCAGATCTTAATGCTTTGTCAACACAGGTTTCGTTTTGTGTATATGTCGTATTTAAATGTCTCTCCGTTGCCTCTATCATTTTTCCACAACACGAGTTTCCTAATAATTTCATTATGTCGGCTACTGGTTTCTTATTTGGTTCTACATCGCCTGTTCGTCTTGTACTTCGGCTGTAACTTCTTTTGCGAACCATTCGAATGGTTTTCCACTAATATAATCTATAACACGATAAACTCCAGTTATTTCTAGGCCGTGTTTTAAATACCATTTCAACAGTGGCGCGTACAGCAATAATTTAGTGGCGGTCATAGATCCCACCAATTTTCTTCCATTTCCTCTAGTTCTTCCAGTATCTTCCAAATATTTTAACATGTGTGTGGGAACTTCATCAACCTCTACTTCTCTGTTTATAAATATTGGGGACATTTCAGAAAACTTATGTTTTAAGTTGTGTGGAACTTCTATATCCACCTCCGCAAAAAAAACCCAAACCAGTCTCCAGATAAAACTCTTTTACAAAACTTTTTAATAAATTTAGGGTTATGTGGGGTATCTATATGGTGGATAGTTTCTCTCCCACACGGCATCTCTTTATTTAACGTAGATAAATATAACGCGTTTGCATCGTACCCCAAAACAGCCTTGCAAGGTTTGTTAATTTCATTTGAGGAATTAGATCTAATATTTGAAACACCAGCTTCTGCATATCGTGTAAATACTATTGATGGACCGCCAACTAGAGCGTCCTTCATCATTTCGTATGTTTCTTCTTTTGGTGCATATAGAGCATCCTCCGGTATAATCGTCTTTGAAGATTTTTGTTCTTTAATGGTTCCTCTCAATAAATATTGTATAGCTACTCCAGGTAGTGTTACCGCATCTTTGAAAACATCCACACCTCTGTGTTTATAAAATTCACACATTTTTTCCACCGCTTCTAGGAACGGTGCTACATCTAAATCGTTATAATATTTCAACCAATCTCTGAAAGTTTTCATATTATTTTCTTCGAAAATTCTACGACATTTACTTAATTCTGTTTCATCTATTAACATTTTCCCAGATAGTTTGGAATACCAATTCTCTATATCCGGTAGTCCTGGGTAATCCAGTTTGTCTGGAGAATCGAACCACTCATAAGGAAAGAAAGATTTCTGTCCTTTGCATTCGTAGGCTTTTATCCAACTATCGTAACTTACACCGGGTCCTAGATAAAGTATTACATCAAGAAATCTAAACTCTGGAGTAAATAGAAATATTGTTGCGTTTGCACGTTTTCCGACCATTACTTTCTTTGTTGTTGATGCCAGTTCGCCTACTAGGTATTTCTTTATTAAGTTTATATCGTACTTACTGCTGTTAAAACCTATAACCGGTACTTGCTCTATCCACTGTTCGATCTTGGCGATTTGGTTTTTACGTAAATGTTCTGTATTAAACCTATATCTTGACCACACTTCTTCTCTTATAGCTTTTCCCCTGACTTTCAAATCTTCTACGAATTTTTCTATAAGTTTTGCGGGATCTTTATCACAAATATGAGTTACTGTTCCTGAGAAATTATCTCCTATACTAACGCTTGCCGGAACGTGCTCAGCTTCGTACTCTAAACTATTACCGGTAGTTTCAACTTCTGGCTGGAGGATACGCCTCAAAATCGTATACTATCTGATATGGATAAAGAGTAGTGTCACAACCGATCTTTATATCTTTACCCGTTCTTTGGAATTCGCATTCCCACATAACTACTAGGTTGAATTCTTTGCTTTTTCTAATAACTTTATCTCTTCTCATAGTGGATGCGCGTTCTTCTTTTCTATGCTTTGCATGAATCTCACACCCGTGCCAGTAACAGCCGTGATATTGATATACGGTATTGGTTTCTGGACAGTATCCATCTACCGGAGCTCCTAAAATCCATCTTTCACCTCCGTGTCCACACTGTTCGTGGTGAATGTGAATTCCCTCCCGCTTTTCCACAGAATACATCCAATCGATCGCCCCATAACTGTTAGAACCTTTGGGTAAAACGCTTTCTCGAACGACGAACGCGGGCGCTCTAAATAATTACCATCACATATTACTTTTGTCTCACCTCTCATACATGTTGGTCCGTGTCTCTTCATATTACTCGCTTTCGTGAATTTCTGCTTGCAATTATCGCAGGCATAAATTTTAGATAGGTTTTTAAGGTTTTTTATCAGAAATGCGTGATTATTAAACAGTCCTATTGTCATTGGTTTATTACCTATTGCCTTATAGTGCGCTGGTACCTTTTTCAACCACCATACATTACATTCAGTGGGTTGATATACTTCTATACCGATTTTAAAAAACTCTTCAACCTTTTTCAGATCTGAAAAAGAAATTGGTGAAACCACATTACTACCGAAATATTGCTTACTAAGTTTCTTTCGCCTTTTCTGTACATCTGTCAGGTCTGATCTTTTTATCAAGGTGCATAGCTAGACACCTGAACAGAACAAAAGAACGTCATTATACTTATCTAAAGAATACATACCTTTTCTATTCCTCAACCATTCTGGAAGTTCTCCTCCTGCTGCTTCTTTGGATTGTAGTCCCAAATCTATTCCCCTACTACCCTGTATTAGCTTTACAAAAACCTCTACCCATTTTACAAACTTCCACTTTGTATTTGGTCTGTCTATTTTATCGGACATTATTCGTGTTTGCTCCTTATCTGACAGCCATTTTTTAACGGTTTTCATTGATGATAGTGGTTCGCTACCACCGAGATTTTTGTGAAATATTATAGTTTTAGGTTTTCCATTTTTAATTTCCTCCATATGTTCTAGCTTGTAAGAATATGAATATCTCAAATAAAAATTGGTTGTTAGATACGGAGCGAGTTTATCGGACATGCGTTCAGACTCGTTAATGTTAATGTTTTTACGAAAGGATAATGTAACTACCCGTCTTCCATTTTCTACCTTTTCCAATGTTTCATCGTGAGCCCCCAATATTTCTTCACCTTTTTCCACTATCGCGCTAACGATAGATTTTTTCTTATTATTATTTTGGCGTCTAATTTGGGACAAATTATTTGTGCTTGAAGGTAATTCTTTAGAATTAATTACACTAGCCCTTAACCCCGCAATACTTTCTTTTTGAATTCTGTTACCTACTTCCTCCGCTTTGGATATATCTTTAAAGGCTCCTCGTTTGTGGGCGCGGGTAAACCGCTTCATAAACGCCTCATTCTTTGTGGCATTTATCAGCTTTGTCAACCCCCTAACTCTCAACCGTTTACTATAAGTAATCCCTAGAGATTCGGCTTCTCTTCTCAAACTTTCTATTTCTGCTCTTAGTTTCTGACGTTATCATATTTTCTGTAATATACTTTTGTATAACCTATGAAATTTATCTGTTCAATTGGTCTTGAAAACATTATGTTTTTTTCACTTCTAATTGAATATAAACATAAACATATACATATATAATGGAGTGTGAGACTTGTTGTAAGACGTTTTACGCGTAAAGAATATCTACGAAGGCATCTAGCGAGACGTAGAAAAATTCCTTGTGTCCCCCGCAATTTCAATGCCCCAGATGCCCTTGTAAATTCATTAGTGCCCAAACTCTTTGTAGACATAAGCAACTACACTGTCAGGTGGCTACAGTGAACGTGGTAGACTAGAGCTGGTAGAATTAGTTGCTGATCTGCGAAATAAATTAGCTATATTGGAGGAGAAAAATGGGGTGTTGGAATATAAACTATCACTCGTGGGCACATTGAAATAATTATTTTATCATAAATTTACTGTCGGGAAAACATTATGTTTTTTTTTTCACGACCAATTTTTCGTGGTTGGTGGGAGACAATTTCCTCGTTAACCAATTTTTGATTTTTCGGGGGTGGTGGGAGTAGTATAAAGGGTTATAAATGATGCCACCGCAGGTGGTATCATTTTGACTCCCTTTATACTACTTAGCGAAGCAATCCGTTATGTAATATTCAAATTTGCAAACTGTCGACGTTACGTCAAAATGACGTGGCTTTTTCACGTATTGTTTACTAACGCCCGCGTTTCATGACGTTGTTCAAAACGTAACGACGCTAATTG